>RJWJ010022170.1:0-27107 GCA_004363605.1 Indri indri | reverse complement strand
AATTGGTATTAACTGATCAACACATAAGTGCGCATATAAGAATAACATCTATTGGATGTTGGGCAGGGGGGAGGGGGGAGGGGGAGGGAGAGGAGGGGACGGGTATATGCATACACAAAGAGTGCAATGCGCACCATCCGAAGGATGGACATATTTGAAACTCGGACTTGGGGGGTGGGGGGCAAGGGCAACATATGTAACCTAAACATCTGTACCCCCATAATATGCTGAAATAAAAAAATAAAAAAATTAAAAAACCCAAATGTGGGAGCTAGTTAGGTGGAGAAGGTGGAGGAACTGAGCAGGAATATTCTACACAGAAGAAACGGTGTGTTTCTGTGCTCAAAGGTAACGGAAGAAACTGGAAAGATGCAGGGTCTGGAGTCTTACTGAGCTGAGTTCAAATCCCTGTTCCTCTGTTGACTGGCCTAGCTAAGTTATTGAATGCTCTTCTTCTCGTAGTTATACACACCCTGCAACGCTGTGGTGAAAATGAAATGAGATAACGAATAAAAAGCCGGGCACACACGGTGTACTTAGTGACTGGTATGAAGTGCTACAGTATCATCCATTACTCTCGTCTATAAGCTGCTCCACCATAGGGTTGTCACCATCTCGTTATGCATCTGTGTAGCCTCATGCCTAGCTCAGAGCTTGCATTTGGTAGGCACCCAATGAATATTTATGAAATGAATGTTGAATAAATGCAAAGGCATATAAATAAGATCTCAGGATTAGAAAGCCATTTATATATGTCTGGAAGCAGCTACCTCTGTCACTATACATACAGACACACAAGGCTTCTCGAAACTGAAAGGCACATCTTTTCCTCACACTGTGCCCAGCACACCCCGCATGGCAGCGTTCCTTGCATGGCAGCCCCCCAACATGCATCGGCCGAGTCACACACGGACAGATGGGGGCACCTCCTGCAGACACACAAATGCCCAAGCTGAACTGTTAAAACAGGTTTATGCTGGGAAGCACACAGTGGCTGTTATTAACGCTAAATAACAGCCATCTCAAGCCATAGCGAATGTCCCGTCTGCCCTCTTGCTTGCAGACAGACACCCACAAGAGACGCCCTTTCTTCTGTTTCTGCTGGTTTTCTTCCCACCTTGAGCAAGAGAGTGCCCCCCACACATCCACCCCGCTGGGGCCTCTTACTTGGACTACCAGTTGCCCTGACTGCTCCCATTTTAGCTGCAGGACCTCAGGGAACACCCTCCCCTGCTGGTGGTCTCAGTTTCTTCACTGGCAGACTACGGAGAGTCAGAAGTGCCAACCTGGTAGTTACGGTGTGAAGATCAATGAGATAACAAATGAGATAACGTCTGTGATGTGCAGAAACCACCTGAGAAGAAAAGCGCTGGATAAATACAAGGTGTCACGCCACACCTGATTAGTGTGCATGCTCTCTGCCCCCACACTCCTACCCACAGACTGCGTTCTTCCCCACCCTGAACACAACAAACACCTTTCCTGGCTGTAAACGCTATCTCTAATACCCATATACACACTCCCTCCCAGAACACCTGCATTCTCCCTCAGCATGCCTGCAGAAAATTGTTTTTGAACTTGGAGAAAGCTCAGGTTACAAACACCATCTTGCCATACCTGCTGACTCTTCTCAAGGGTTTGGTGCAGGAAGGAGTGACAGGCAGACAGCTCACCTCTGTGGCCGGGGTCCTGGGCTCCCAGGATCCCTATGAGGCTGCACTTCCAGCAGTGTGGGGGACCCTTATCTGGAGCAGCCCCCGCCAGGCTGTCCAGGACTCCGCCTGGTCACTCACTACTTTGCCAGCGCAGAGGGGCTGGCGGCAGCAGGAGGGTGTGGATGGACTATGAGGAAGGACCCAGGAATGCTTTAGGTGCTCAGATCCCTAAGAAACCTTATTCCTGGGCAACTGAGGACTTCGAAGCGAGCAAGTCCGGAGCACTTTCCCAGGCCCGGCACGCTCGTGGGCGGGCAGAACATTCATTTGCTCCACAGTTCAATCCCTTCCCCTTGGAGCAGGAAAGAGAAACATCACCTGGCCCTTGGTGACGTTTCGGTGCCTGCGGTGGCTGAGTTATGTGCTCTGAAGGCTGCTCAGGGTGAGCTGGGGAGGGAGGGGGTCTGGCTGCCCGTGGTGGCTGGCGGAAGAAACGAATGTGGTGTGTGACTGTGTGTCTCCGTGTGTGTGGTGCTTTGCCTCAGTTTCTGAACTGCTCATCCAGG
Source organism: Indri indri (assembly GCA_004363605.1). Taxonomy (NCBI): domain Eukaryota; kingdom Metazoa; phylum Chordata; class Mammalia; order Primates; family Indriidae; genus Indri; species Indri indri. Next base: position 24,886 of record RJWJ010022170.1, on the reverse strand, counting down.
ACTGACCCTGGTGACCCGCAGCCCCAGGGAGCCACTTAGACACCCCGCGTTAACCACCCTCATCTCTAACCACCTCAGCCCATGTGACTTATTCCTTGACGGAAACATTCCAAACCTCTAACTGCATCCCTGTCCTCCCCACCGGCGCGGACACAGCCCATCCGCAAAGTTCCAGACTGCAAAGTTCAGCGGCGCCCGGACTGTCAGACCCTCGCTGGGAGGCAGCGCCCCGCGGCCTCGCTTCCTCACCTCCCACACGCTCCCCTCTGGCACCAGTGTCATGTCCACCATGTCCACCAACATCAGATCCGGGGCTGGGAGGAGAGACACCCCGTCCGCAGGAGACGCGGAGACAAAGACAGAAGGACGGACGCACCATCGTTTCCTCCAGGCGGGGGCCCGCTCTGCAGCACCCGCCCGGGCAGAGGGGAAGACCGTGACAGCTCCGTGCGGAGACAAAGACACCCAGACAGACGCCGGCGCAGACAGACAAAGACCGACGGACGCGCGGGGGCACGGGCCGGCTGGCGCGCCGCGGGGAGCGCAGTCCCCCGCACCCCGGCGCCCTGGCGCGGCCGCGGACACGTCCAGGGACGAGCGGGACCCTCGTCCCCCGCACCCTACCTGTCCCCTGCGCCGCCGCCGGGCTGACTTGGGATCGTTTTCAGGTGGGCGTCCCGGCGTGTTCCGGTCTCCCTTTTCCCAGAGCAGCTGGCCGGGGCCGGGCCGGTCGCGGATGTCGCTGGCTGGGCGAGGCGGGCGGAGAAACTTTCGGCCTCTGCGCCCTGCCGCAGCTCGCCGGGCTCTGCGCGGGTCCCGGCCGCGGGGCGGGGCCGCGGGGGCGGGCGGGGCGGGGCGGGGCCAGCGCCGGCGCCGCTCATTGGCCGGGCGCGGCCGCCGCCCGGGGCTCCGGGCTCGGCGGCCTTTGTTCCGGGCTGACAGCTGCCGCTGCCGCGACCTGCGGGATCCCCCGCGCCCGGCGCCCGCGCGGGGTCCCGGGTCCCCCCTCTGCGCGCTCTCTTGCACGGGCCCCACGCGCAGCCCTGCCCGCTCATGTCTCCCTCCCTTTCTCCAGCTGTTCCCACCTTGCTTTTATCCTGTCCTTTCCCATTACCTGCACTCCCTTCTTACCCCTTAGGTTTGTGTCCCTTATCCATTCCCTTTCCTTCTCCTTTTCTCCGTTCCCCTTCTTCTTTATAACCCCTTCATCTTACCAGCTTCCTTTCCCCAGCGCCATCTCCCCCTCCCGCAGAAGGCTGCATTTCTTGCTCAGGGACCGACCGGACCAGCAGTGGAATAAGGGCGGTTGCTGCACCACCCCGGAGAGCAGACTGCAGTCCGGAGCACCCCCGCTCCCCAACAGTCCAAAAGCAGACTTTGCCAGCTCCTGCCCAGGGCTGACTGACTTTCAGGGGAAAGCAGAGGCCTGCTTCAAGTTTGTAGCTATTAATCTCACCCGATCCCCTTCTGATACTATCATTTTCTCTACCACCCTCGTTTTTTAACTCCTAGCGATTGAGCCAGGAGGGGAATCGAGCTTACAAGTTTCGGTTGGACAAAAGGCCAGTTAATTGGGGTGCCAGGTGCTGCAGGAGGCTGGGGGGCCTGAGGGTACGCTGAGGCTAATCTGCTAAAAGGGGAAGGTGGCAGCTCTGCCCAGGGCGTGTGAGCCTCAGCCGGAAAGAGGTGTGTGTGTGGAGGGGGTAGGCAGGGTGCGGTGGGATTGAGACGGCTGACCTCCGATTATAAATGGAATGGGTCCAGGCAGCCCAAAGGGTAACAGAGCATTTTGTTTCCGACACTCCCCTGCTCAAAACCCTGCGGCCATCCTCTTTGCCTCCAGGTCTGAAGACTGAAGACTCCAACCATCTATTGTTCCTGAAAGGCAGCAGTCAGGGGCTTGAGAACACAGACAGGCTTTGCTACTTATTATTTGAACCTGTCCCTTAATCTCCTTCTCTCTCAGTTTTTTTCATTTGCAAATTGATGTAACAATCCCAGAGTGTAGACTCCCTGAGGGCACGGGCTTGTTGCTTTTTGTTCCTGGCCAGAAACTTGGTCTGTTTTATTCATGGACACCTAGAACTTGCCAGGGACATAGTAGGCGCTCAATAAATATTTGTTAAATGAATGAATTACTAATTTATAGGTGTGTCGTGAGGATTAAGTGAGAATCCCTAGCTTGTGGTAAATACGTACACATGGTGGCCAATACAAGTAACACTACAATTTTAAGCGTCAACCCCAAAGGCTACTCAGCCTTTTCTGAACACTATCTCCTCTTCCCCATGTTTATATATACCTGTCCCTCAGTCTGAAAAGGCTCCTCTAACTCTACCTCTCAAAATTTGAGACCTAAAATGCAATCCTTACTCATACCTTCTCTGATCATCCCAGGCAGGCCAATGACTCTTTTCTCTAAAACCGCGTAGGTTCAGTTCATTGACATAGAATACGTGTGCTTGTTTGCTGGTGAAACTGTCTCATGTGTTTTTACTGAATAGGTTAACATAGATCAAACATTCCAGCAACTTAAGGAAAGGTGAGACTCTTGAAAGGTAGAATAAGGGATCAGGTGGGCTCCAGAGTTCAGTCACATTCAGTTTTGTGTCTTCAGATGTGGAATTCCATGGAAGGGGCCAAGGGCCCTTGAAGCCTACTCTTTGTTCTGGCCCTAACACTGACTATTTATGTGCTATTGGACAAGCCATATCTCTGGCTGGGTAGGCCTCAGTTTCGTGATCTGCGAAGTGGGTGGTTTGGATAAGATACTCCTTAAGGGCTCTCCTTCAGCACTGACATCTTCATCAGAGACTTTCTAGGTAGAAGATTGGGTGTGGTGTACAGCCCTTCTGTAATGACTGGGTTAGGCAAAAGGCGTGAGCATTGTGTTGATGTGCATATGAGGGGTGGGACTGTGGCACACTATGGGACCACAGAAATACCCTGTGCTGATATTTCAGAGATAAAGGGAAATGCATTGAGAGTGGGGGAGGAAGTGAGGAGGCAGAAAGGGGGAGGAGACCTGTGATGGATGGTATAGCATGTGTGTATGTGTTGTGTGTGTGTGTGTGTGTGTGTGTGTGTGAGAGAGAGAGAGAGAGAGAGAGTACATAAAAGCCTCAGGAATGTGGTCTCTAGCAGTACAAAGCTATAATTAGCTCCCTGATTCAGCAGCTGGGTATGGTAGTGCAGTGGCTGGGTATGTCTGTCCCCAACACCACCGGTGGGTTCTCAGTGTAGCTCTTCCGCTTCCTTGTCTAGTGAAGGAGTACTGCCCTTCCTGGGCACCTGGGTTCTTGAGAAGGTGTCCTATGTGGACCTCTGCATCCCTCAGGCTCTCCCTTGCTTGAGTTGAGTCTAGAAAGCTTGGTCACAAAGCATGTTCTTGTAAAAATCTCCTACCCTCCTCATCTATACATTGTTTGAGATACAGGGCTGGCTGTTCGGCTTTTCACTGTGTTCTGCCTCTCTAGGACTGAGATTGGCCCACAGGACTGGACCCGTGGACCAGGGAAGCCAGCAGCTTGTCTGTATTACAAACAACTCCACCTTCCTCAAGGTACCTACACCTAGCACAATGTAAATAATTGCCTGGCTTCTTGTTTGTGTCTTCAACTCTTCTGTAAGTTTCTTGCTCAAAAGACCATGTCTGTCTTATTCAGCATGGAATCCCCAGAACTCAGCTCCTTGTTGGTATACAGCAAGCACTCCAAAAATACTTGCATGAATGCTATGGGGGCAAGGGGACAGGATGATGTTTCAGAGAGAGGATTGGACTCAAATCCAGACGATCCACGTGGATTCCCACTTCTTCAAATGGGTAGTCTTGTCACAACCTTTGCAAGACTCGGTTTACTCATCAGTAAAATGGGGCTAATAACATTTTCCCTATCTATCTTGTGGCAACTATACAAAGATGAAAAGAATTAATAAAGCTGAAGGTGGTGAGAGAAATAGGAAATGTCAAATGATTGTTTAATATTATTTCAAGTCTAAAAATCCAGGGAGATCAAAAAGACTGATTATATTTAAGTGAGTTTGGATAATCTCTAAAAGTAGATGAAAAAATATTATAAGGCTAGACAACTAAGCAAAGCTTTAAGGAATCAACAGAGAGCTGCTACCAATCTCCAAGCTACCTGGGAAAGAGTCAGGAAGAAGGCCGGCTTTCCTGCCGGCCGGCAGAGCCGAGGCCCCATGATTTTAGAGATGTCTCCACAGTGTCCTGTCTCCCTTCAGGGCAGGAAACAGTTCCCCTGGAGTTGCTCAGGATGTGTAGATCTTATTACCAGAATTTACATTCCTTACCTGTAAATTGCCAGGCACCTTGCACTTCTTATCTCTGGGCTTTAGTAAACTCACCTTTGAATTGGAAAGAATGTCTCTTCCCTGCCTTCTCTGGGTGTTATAAAGACAAATGACATAAAGTACAAGTACTATTTCTACTTTCTTAGAAGGTATTGTGTGACTTCAAGGAATTGTTCATCATCATCATGATCATGGGAATTGTTGTCTAGAACTTCATTCTAAGTTCTTCATCTGATTAAGGTTAGGGAGACCAGAGATGTTGTAGAGGGAACAAACGCCCTTACGTGCCCTGGGAGAACGTGCTGACATCAGATTTTTTATTCAGTAATGACCTCTCCCCACAAAGATGATCAAGTTTGGAAATATGTCCACCCTAGTCTTTCAGTGAAAGGAAAACTGAGTCAAAATACAAGATAAGAAATTGGTCCAGTTTCACTGGAAGGTTTAATGACACATGTCTCGAAACTTGGAAACCGTGTAACTGACTCAGGACCCGAATGTGGTTTGATTTGGGCGGTGTGGACCACAGCCTTCCCCTGAGCGGAGAACAGTGAACCAGACAGGTTGGCTAATGGAATATCCGGGCTAAAATGGCACTAACTGGCTTCCAGTGTTAATAGGTTTTGTGCCGCTCCTGGCTGGCGACGCTCATGTGAAAATCGGGTAGCAAGCCCTTTGATGTAAACTTGGGGTTGAACGAAATTACAGAGAAATGAGATGGAAGTATTCTGAGTTGACAACTCCACCCCACCGTTTTCAGTAGGATGTAACAGACTATTTCTATTTTAACATCCAGTCTCTGAAAGATCCTGGCCTAGCACCTGTTCTATCACAGGTGTACCTACCACAGAAATGTACCTCTTCTGTGGTTTGGACAAGTTTTTCCAAAATTGTGAATCATGAGGATATTTCCAGGTACAAGTTACAAAAAAGACTGACTCAAAATGGCTTAAAAAATAGAAAAAAAAACTTTTATGAATTAATAGGTACAGAGTTCAGGTCCCAGGGCAGTGCGTACCTTGGCTTCCCAAGGCATCAGGGATTGGATCTTCCTATCTCTTTGTCCTGCCATCTTCAGAGCATAGGTTTTGCCCTTGGGATGGTTGCTTCTTGATTCCAGGTTGGATCTATCAGTCTACTTGTCACACCCAGAGCCAGCAATGGGCCAAGGAATAAAAGACCTTTGTTCCTGCATCTTATTTTTAGGATCAAGAAAGCCTGTCCCACAAGGCCTTCAGCTGACACTGAACAGCCTTGGCCATGTCATCTAGCAGTCATTGGCAAACTCTATGAAGTTACCCAGTGACCCTGATTGGCTTTGACCAATCGGTTGGGGATAGAGTAGACATTGGGACATAGTTGTAGAGTTCACCTTTGTCTTCGAGAAGGGAGAAGCCCTGGAGAAACCTAACAGTCATTGCTTGTCTATTATTCATACAAACCACATCTTTGCTGGGTACTTTACCAACAGTATCTTTTTAAATAATTGTAGAAATCATTATCTTTATTTTGCAAATGAAGAAATTGCAGCTCAGAGTGGGTTAAACGGTTTGCCCCCAAACCCACCACTAGTAAGTGGAGGAAAAAGGATTGTAATTCAGGCCCATCCAAACTCTTTGTTCTCTCTAATCTTCCAGGCTGTCTCTCTAGAGTCAACTTTCCTCAGCCCTATCCAAGGCTGGAGACCCCTAAAATGAATGGGAAACTTCCAGGGCCATGGCAAGCACAAGACATAAAATAGCTTCCCCTTACTATCAAGTTGAAACTTCTGTGTTCATCTCTCCAACCCCTGGCACTTGCCCAACACGTAAGTCTCCTGAGTCAAGGTCAGCCCAGAGCTCCACACTACCCCCACCACCAAGGCCACGCTTGTGTCCGTCGGTGTCCTTGCCCTCCTGGAGGCAGAATGGAAGTGCCTTTCAAGGCTCCTGCAAGTCCTAACCTACTCCCCTCAATGTCCCCCTCCCACCCCATCCAAGTCCTACTGAATAACACACCCATGTCCTGCTGTTCATGCCTTCATCGTGAAGGTAAGTAGATACCACTTTCCTACTTGGTTTTAAGTGCTCAGCTCTGTGCTCAGCACACAACAGGCACTCAACAAATATCAAATGAATAAATGAGGACAAAGACCACCTCTTATTCTTCTATATCCCTAATAACACTCAGCCTGCTCCTGGGCACATGGCTGGTGACTAATGGACTAATTGACTTTGGGCTAATTTCTCCCCAGGGTTGAGAAATGGCTGCAGACAAAGAGGTTGGCATGACCCTCGTCAGTTCCCAGGGAGGCCTTTTGCAAATGGGCTCTGTCAAGCTCGCATTTGCTTATGGCCCTAAACTCGTTTAAGCAAATAGAGCATATGAGACCAGGACTTCTGGGAAATCATTTAGTTCCCCTTGGGGAATGTTGGCATACTCATTTCCTCTCCCCAGGGGGGAGGAAAAAAATAGCAGAGGCTTTGGAGACCCCGTGTGTTGCAATTTAATTTACACATTTACTCAGTTGTTTCTGGGGAAGCTGCTCCGGAAGTCCTCGATGAGAGGATGATGCTGTCCTCTGAGGGTTTGGAGGGATCAGAGACCTAATGTTTAGGAGAAGTGGCTGCCCTGGGCTTGGGCCTCTGCTGGCCTGCCTGGCTTTTTAATTGAATCCAGCCTCTCAGTGAGCATCCCCATTCTTCCCTCATGTCTTCTGGGATTAACTACACTCCCTTTACTCTATGTATCGAGGTCTGTAGGTGTTGACCACGCATTTTGCTTTTATTCCCAAGGCTGACTGTAGCCTCCATAAGAGGGACTTAATCTGATCACCCACAGAAATTGGGGAGGAACCAAAGGGGGCAGGGGAGTGGAGGTGGCAGGTGGTAACACAAGACCCTTTCTAAGGTTACTTCCAGCATTTTCCGACTCTTTTTTCCTAAGGTTACTGGGAATAGCAAAAGACAGTGGCGGCAGCCAGGTCGAGTGGTCCATCCAGAAGAGGCTCTTGGTAATTGACTAATTTGCCTTCAGGGTTCAGTGGAGACAAAATTGTGAGATAGCATCAGGTTTCCCAGGAACAGCACCTACCTCACAGTGTTGCCGTGAGGGTTACGTAAGCTAGCACTTGGGAAGGGCTCAGGACAGGGCAAACTGTATTGGAAAACCCTTGGCAAGTGTCAGTTGCCGTTCTCTTTGCCACTCCTCCCCCAATCAGAAATCCAGGGATTTTTCTACCCTATTTCTTCGAATTAGAACCTGTCTCATGATTTGGCCCGAAGCCCATCAGCATGATGTACTGGAAAAAGAACAACATTTGGAGCCTATAGACCTGCAGTTGAAGACCTGGGTTGGAATTCTACTCTGCATTTAGTAGCAGGGCGACCTTGGCCTAGTCTCTTGCACCCATAAGCTCAGTTTTGTGCCCATTTGAGTGATATTAACAATATAATTCCACAGGGTTGGACACAGGAAAAAATGTGCAGTAGCCTAAAACAACATCTACTTGCAATTCCCAGGAATGGTGATCTCTACACCATAGAGCGCTTCCCACTAAGGTGCGTAGGATGCTGACAGCCTAAAGTTGCTTCCTTCCCGGCCCCACCCCTGACTCCTTCCCTGAAGTCTTTGAATGTTATCAATGGAGATAATCAATTCATCTAAATGAATAAGGCAAGAGTGAACTTTCCGGCATTAGCAGTGGGCTGAGGGGGAACTTGGGAGGACAATAGGGCTTCACCTTGTCCTTGAAGTCCCAAGGTCGGTGGGAGCAGAGCTGCAAGGCAGAGAGCAACAGCGCCAGCTCCAAGTCTGAGGAGGCAGCCGGGGGAACAGATCCAAAATGGCAGCTTGAGCGGAAGTAGCCGGCTGCCTGTTCTGGAACCTCTCGGCGCAATGTTTAGAATGTTCTCTCTCATTAATCCTATTTAAAGACCGGCCGGCCGCTGAGAGGGGAGGCGGGGAGTCCTGTTTCAACTTGCAGCGGTGAGGTTCCCTGCCGCCACCGTGCTGCTGTAGGGCTGAGCCCAGAGCTGGGAGGGGCAGGGGGCTTTCTGGGGCCGCTCAGGAGAGCTGCCCGGGCCTCCCCACCCCTCAGCCTGGCCCGACCCTGGCCCTGGTTTTCGCAGAGGGAGAGGCTGCTTGTGAGAAGGCAGGAGATGTGGGCTGGCCGCTGACTGCCTGGTAATGAAGGGGTGTTGGACAAAGGTGACTGTCCATTGAAGTGCAGGTGGGGGGACAAAAAAGAGGGGCGTCATGTGCAAGAGTGTTTTCTGGGGAAGTCCCTCTCCCTCTGGGTATGGGGATGTATCCAGCTGGTTTTAAAAGCTAAGATCAAACATTCCCAGCTTCTCTCTTTGGGGTTCACATGGAAAATCCAGGTCTAAGGAAAGGGGTCCCCCTCCCCTCGAGGAGGAAACGTGTGAGTGAACCTGTTATGAATAATGCAGGGTCAGCCTTTTGCAGAGAAGGAATAAAGGACAGTTTTTACCTCTATGGTATTATTTCTGGGAGGCCAGAAAGAAGACTTCTTTTTCTAGATGTTTCCCTGTAGTGAATGCTGGAGATTCATCTATAGGCAGAACAAAATCTTCCGTTGTTACCTGCAGACCAGAGCTCATGGGTGGCTCTGACGTTCACTAGCTATGTAACCATGGATAAGTCATTGAACGTCCCCTGACTTATCTGTAGGGTGGAGCAAGATCCCCTCCCATACGTAAGCCACTGTATACACATGGCGGATGCATCCCTTTCACTCTGGGTCTCCTCCTCCCTCATAAGGACTTGTTCCCCAATGTTCCCGTAAGTGTTAAGGGACCAAACACTGAAACTTCAACAACCAAGACAAGCCTCTTCTTCTTGTTTCTTCCTCTTGTTCTGAGAACCATTTCCCTGCATCTTCTTCTGATAGTCCATGAACGTACCGTGATCAAGGTCAGAGCCTTCCCTAGTGAGACTGGCCAGAAATCTCTGTGCCACGATCATAAGAGTGAATTTGGGGTAGAACTGACCCACGGGGTAGGCAGAAACCTCTAGTGGGCACCTGAAGACTTAGTAACAAGAGTAAAGTGCCAATAGGAAGCCAAACTTGTAAATTCGGGTCCAGCCCTGGTCAGGTCAGGAGACCTTTGCAAAGGCGCTTCCTTGTTTTGTATGTTAGTTTTTCCTCTTAGTAAAATGGGGACAATAAAACTCATCTTGTGTTTCCATTTGGCTTGCATGAGGGTGTCAGGAGACTGTGAATGAAACGCGGCAAATGTAAGGTAATTTAGGCTCCTGGGACTGTCAGGTTCTCCTTGTTCAACGCCCATTTGGCGGTGCTCTTGCTACTTGAAGCGCAGCCAACTTCCCTATGATTTGCATTCAACTCCCACAATGCCAGGCACCATTCTCATTGCCTTGAAAGCAGTAAAGCGGTTGGGTAGAATATGCTATTTTAAGACTTAAAACTGAAAAGCAAAAAAAAAAAAAAAAAAAAAAAAAAAATCAGTGTGAGCATAAAGGGATAATTTAGCAGGATTGTACTCGTGAGGGAAGGGAAGAGACATTATATATTAACTTCTAGTCAAGTGGAATTTGACATTTATGCAGCAAGTGAAATCACCACAACTGAAAAAACAAGTTAGCAGCCCTATTATCACCAAGTAGGGAACGAGAGAGAGGTTTGAGAAAAAACACTCTTGCTTTGGACTGACAGAATCTTGGCCTGGACATCCGGGAATACGTCCTCGTGGAGTTCCTGTTCTCCCTCAGAAGCAGAGACTTAATATATTTGTAGAGCACTTTATACATTCAAAGTCCAAACATTCTCTCATTTGATCTTTGCTGACCTTTTAATGTAGGAAGGGCAGCTGTTATTATCCCCACTTAGCAGATGAGAAAATTGAGGCTCAGTGAGATTAAGCCACATACCTAACAAGCCACAAAATAAGGCAGAAATCACTTCTTTCTGTGATTGATTCACGTTCCTGACACCCAAACTGAAACAACCAGACTGTAATTGGAATTTTCACAGAATTTGATAAGGCTAAATGTCTTCCTGTTCAATGTCTCACCCAATGCAAGAATTCTTATTAAAAGGCACATAACAGATGGTATTCTAACTCTGCTTGAAAATGTATATTAACAAATGACTGTTTTATGAAACAAACCATTCTATTTTTCTTGTTAGAGATGAGGTCTGTCTACATTGCCTAGGCTGGACTCAAACTCCTGGACTCAAGTGATCCTCCCATCTCTGTCTCCCAAATAGCTGGGACTACAGGTGTGCCACTGTGCTCGAACCATTCTAATTTTTGACATCTGTAAATATTGGGGAGTTTTGGTGAAATGGAAATGAAAATCTCTTCCCCAGTACTGTTTACCCACCAGTCAATGGTTCATTAAATGTTGAAGCCGGAAGAGAGCTTAGAAGTGATACCACGACACTTAGGTCTAAGTGATGGGTCTACCATCCATGAGTTGCAGGGTGAGCTCAGGGGTGCGCCTACAGTCCGCGCCTCTCAGCTACGCTACACCATGCTAGTCTTGCCCACTTGAACAACCCTCTTCTACCCGAAAGTCTTGCAGATATTTGAAAACCACAATCCAGTCTACTCGAACTTTCTCCTTTCCAAATGCAGTGTTCCCACTTTATTTCACCCTTATCATACCATGTGATTTTCTCATTCATTCAACAAATATTTCAGAAGAACCAACTCTGCTCAACATGTGTTAGGTGCTAGGCACAGAGTATTGAGCCAGACAGACCTGTCCTTGTCTTCACAAAGCTTACGGTCTGGTAGGGAAGACAGTCGTTGAACAAAATAAAATAAGGCATGCGAATGAAATGCTAATAGGAGATAAGTGAGGCAGGTGTCGCGCTGTGGGAGGTACAGGGACATCTAGGAACCATGTTAGGGAAGGCGCCTAATCTGTGCCGCCGCTAACCATCCTTGTTGCTTGTGTGCCCACATGCGGTCTTGTTAAGGTCTCTATAGACTGTGGTGACCTGAAGAGGTCACATCAGTGCAAATGTTTGTTCAAGGCAGAGAGCAGCCATTCTCCTCTCTCTCTCTCTCTCTCTCTCTCTCTCTCTCTCTCTCTCTCTCTCCCCACACACACTAAACTTTTGTTAAGGCTGAGTTGGCATTTTCCCCAGAGGCACCATACTGCCAGCTTCTAGTCGCCCAAGGTCACCTAAAACCTGTAGATCTACCAGGTTTAATGTCTTTAATCTGTTTAATGTCTTTAATAGAAAGGAAGCCGTTCATCATGGACTCCTATTGCATTTCATCTTTTTGGTTTGGCCCGAGATTCTAGTCTGTAACGATTTCTTCTTATCTCTGTTTTTATTAACAAAGATACATTTGTGAGAACCAGAAACATGCTCAGGTTATCTCAGTTCATGGGAGTTTATTGTAAGGACAAGGAGAGCTTCTGCAGACGGCAGCGAGGGCTCCCAGAGAAGGGACTGTTGCTCGTAACCAAAGAAATGACCTCAGCAGCTGCAGAAAAGAAAAAGGCTCCGGGTACAGTGCAGCACTGAAGTATTTTCCTGCACCTCTTCTTCCCACTCTGTTCTCCGTTCTCTTCCCTCCTACGTCTGCCTGTGTTTTCCTAATTTCTTCCTGTTGTCTTTTCTTTGCATCTTCCCGCTTCTGCGCTATTTTGTCAATTGCATTTGCTGGTTTTGCTGCCCAGAAGATCTGATTGAGTCAGCCACCTCTATCAAGAATCATGTGCCCGCATGGCCCTGGCTGTTTGGATCAGGCACTGTCCCTGATCTAATCAGCTATGTACAGGGCTGTGGTGTCGTGTGGACCGAGCACACTCACCGACGCACAAGGAATCTTCCAGAAGAGAGATGTGGATATGCAGGTCTCAGAGCACAGACTAGTGACCACTCTAAAAGTGTCTGAGTGCTTGACCACTAGCTCCTCATTTATGCAGGGATTTAATTTCCTTAAATATTTGTTTTATGTTTTTTTGGATTTTATCTGTGTCTCAGTTTCTGACCTGGTCCCTCCCCTACAAAATGAGGAGTTTCACTTTTCCTCTCTATGTGAGTGCTGAGAGCAAGAAGCATGATTCCAACCACTTGTCACTTGAACCAGAGGAAATTTATTGTTTCGGATCGAAGTGATGCTTGTTATAACAGGAATGTTTTAGGCATCGAGAAAGATGTTGTCCAAACTTATGGTGGACTTGGCAGTCAATTTCTTCCCCTGTACTGTCTCTTCTTGTCTCTACAGCAAGCCTTTGAAGGACAACCAAGAAGGGAAGCTCACAAGCTGGTTCTCTGAAGAGGTAGAGATGTCTGCGTCTGGGGTTGCTGTGGCCAGCCATCCTAACATCTGTTTTCTGACCAATGCCTGTTGGCTATTTCCTATTTCAAACGTAAAATACAATGGCTCTTCCAGTTGCTTGCAAGTAAGGAGTGAAGGTAAAGTCAACTTGTGCTGGCCTTCGTAAATTCTCAGCTTGGCTGTAGACATCATACATGCATTGGGATCTATAGGGCAAGAGAAGGTCTTTAAACATGAAATTAAAGTACTGTCCAAGGATAAGCGGGGCTGTGGAATCCATACGCCCCTATCGTCTATGCTGTGATTTTCCAAACTTGAGAACTTGTTAGAAATGCACCGTCGCCCCCTACAGAATCAGAAACTCTGGGGGTGGTTCCCGCCGATACGTGTTTTAGCAAGCACTCTAGGCGGTTTTGGGGCACACTCAAGATAATTATAGCTTTCAATCTGAGAAGTGAGGGACATTGTGACTTTGCAAATATCACCAACCAGGATAAAAAGCAACACAGATGTGCATTCTAGACGTTTATAATGGCAAATGACACAATTGTGTGTGTATGCTTAAAAAAGCTTAGATACATAAATTCCATGATTATATATGTACTTACATTATTATATAGTAATGTAAATTTCATATATACATATATCAGTGCAAACACATGACATAGACCTTGTGAACTACTATGCAATTTGAAGATAATGTTCTTTCGGAGGCTTAAATAGTGCCATTTTTTTCTACTTTATGCTCAAAACCAATTGACCAATAAGATGAAGAAACAGTGGAAGTGTGCAAAAAAATAAAAATATCACCCTTATTACTCACAAAGACTGGGTTGGAGAATGTGGCTTAAATCAGTAGGCAAATATGTCAAGAAACCCTCCTGTGAGGAAATGGAGGGCAATCAGGAATGCTACACATCATAGGGAAGAGAAATGTCAGGAATGGGTACAGAGCATTTCTCCCTGGCAAACTCTAGAGGCCTAACCCACGGGATTTAGCTGTGAAGTCAAGAGCCAACCAAGAACATGGCTTTGCCCTCCAAGAGCAGAGAGCAACACTAAATCAGGGCAGTCCTGTTTCCTGGCTCAGTCCCCACCTCTTGGGCCCAGCTATAGCATCTTTGGATATCTTCCTGGGGCCGCTGCAAGACAGTTTAGAGTTTATCCCTGAAGGCTCTGAAATAGATCATGACATTCCACTACCATAAACCCCAAACCACTCTGTACTCATGGTTGAAAATTGGATCTAACCACATTTTTCAACATAGCACATCCCAAATTATGTCCAGCTGCATTTTTCAACACAGCACATCAGAAGCTCTTCAATAAAATGAAATGGCCCACTAAGATCTCACAATTATAACCTGCATGAAGACAATTCAATAATAAAATGCCAGCAATTGAGGAACACCTCAGATTCAAATATAAATACTTCCTCGTTATTTAATTCCCAAGGAGAATTTCAAGTTCAAAGACTAAAATTCCCTTGCCAAGTCGAAGTTCAAAGCAGCTAATCTCCATAATCAAATTCACTTGCTTGTGTGAGTTAAAGTTCAAGGAAATGAAAGTCTGAAATTCATCCTCTTCCACGTCTCTCGTTCTGCTCAGACTCAGCCAGAGGAGATCCTGACGGTTGGGTTGGGCTGGGATTCCAACAGCCACAATCTGGACTCTCACTGCATAGTGTAATCCCTTCAGGGCCTTGGGAATTTGTTAATCCAACACCAAGTCTTAGACATCTCACTTTTAAAGAGCTTGCTCAGTTGACAGGTCACATGTGATTATCCCAGTACAGACTTCATGTTCTTCTACACCCCCTGATTAAGAAAATCAGTCAACCTTTATCACTTATCCTGGGCAAAATTACGTTCTCAGACTCCAATATTTAGTGGTGCCCCAGGCCATTCTATCTGAGGGCAGGAGGGTACACAGGAGACATGGGCATCCACTTCACCATCATGCCTTCCAGTCAGTGTCTGCTGTCTGAATCCACAGCTGATGAACTCAACCTCAGTTGGAAGAAATCTCCAAGCAAAAGGTTAACTTTGGCACTATGCGTTATTTTCAGCACGATGGATCTACCTAAGCTGGGGTGGGAACCCATCTGTCTATACTGCCTGCACTTCCTGAGAAGGACACTGAGACACTGTGGTCTTCTTGCAGAGCTTGTGAATTTGCATTAGTATTGTCCCTCTTGCCCCAAGTTGCTGGGATTTCGGTGTTCGATTGAGGGTGACCCTCGACTGGTGACATGGCCTTTGCTCTATGAAGTGAGCAGCTGTTTCCAGTTCTGGGCCACAGAGAGGGCTGCCCCTGCCTCTTGTTTTGAAATTGTTTAGGACCAAGAACCCTCTAGAGGAGGTTTTCACCTCGTGCCCGCATCTGTTCAAGCTGGAAAATTACCCTCCAATGATTCTGGCCAGGAGCTGCTGTTGGCTTCTAAACCTGTTGCCCCTGTGACCTAGAAAGAACCGTCACCTTGATTTCTCAAGACATTGTGTTTTTTGACTTCCGAAGTCTATGCATTTCTTGGGCACATTTTCTCAAGGCCTAAGCAGCGCCTAATGTCCGCTTACGATACGTGTATTATCTTGAAACTCACCTGGAAATACTATCGTTATGTTTTTCTTTTACACCCCAGGACAAGCTCATGAATACAAAATTAACTCTTCCAGAGACACCCTCCTTGAACCTGAATACAGAATGGTGTTTGAGGCAGAACGTTTGGCTCTGCTGACCTAGGCTTGGCACTAACAGTTAAAAATTAGAACCTTGGTAGTGCCCTGTAGCACACAGGGGACTGGGCTGCCCTGCTTGTTAAAAGGAACTGATAGTGTTCTGCCCACCAAAGACTGAAGAAATCTAACCCCATCATAGCCGAGGCTGAGTTAAATGTATAATCTCAAACTACAAAACTCTTAGAAGCAAACATTGGTGAAATGTTTATGACCCTGGATTAGACAATGATTTCTTAGATATGATACCAAAAGCACAAATGACAAAATAAAAAATAAATATATATAAACAAACATCTTTGTGTTGCACATGAGACCACCAAGAAAATGAAAAGACAAACTACAGACTGGGAGAAAATATTTGTAAATCACATATCTGATAAAGGATCCCAGGGTATCTGGAATATATAAAGAACCCTTACAACTAAGTAATAAAAAGACAACCCAATTAAAAAGTAGGCAAAAGATCTAAATAGATATTTCTCCAAAGAAGACATAGAAATGCCCATAAACGCCAATAAAGGATGCTTAACGTCATTAATCATTAGGAAAATATTAATCAAAATATAATGAGATACCACACTATGATGGCTATAATCAAAAAGATAATAATAAGTGTTGGTGAGGATATGGAGAAATTGGAATCTCAAACATTGCCGATGGGTCAGGCGCGGTGGCTCACACCTGTAATCCTAGCACTCTGAGAGGCTGAGGTGGGTGGATCATTTGAGCTTAGGAGTTCGAGACCAGCCTGAGCAAGAGCGAGACCCCGTCTCTACTAAAAAAACAGAAAGAAATTAGCTGGACAACTAAAAATATATATATGTAAAGAAAAAATTAGCTGGGCATGGTGGCGCATGCCTACAGCCCCAGCTACTTGGGAGGCTGAAGCAGAAGGATTGCTTGAGCCCAGGAGTTGGAGGTTGCTGTGAGCTAGGCTAACGCTACGGCACTCACTCTAGCCAGGGCAACAGAGTGAGACTCTGTCTCTCCACCAAAAAAAAAAAAAAAATTAAAAAATCAAACATTGCCGATGGAATGTAAAATGGTGTAGTCAATTTGGAAAACAGTCTGGCAGTTCCTGAAAAAGCTATATAGAGAGTTATCAATTTCACTTCTGCTCTATACCCAAGAGAAATGAAAACTTACATCCACACAAAAATTTGTACCTGAGTGGTCATGGCTGCACTATTCATAAGAGGCGAAAAGTGAAAACAATTCAAATGTCTATCATCTGGTGATGAATTAATAGAATGCGGTAGATCCATACCATGAAATATCACTCAGCATAAAAAAGAACAAAGTACTGCTACATGCCACAACATAGATGAACCTCGAGAACACATGCTAAGTGAAAGAAATCAGTCACAAGAGACCACCTATGGTACGATTCCATTTACATGAAATGTTCAGAATAGACAAATCTACAGAGACAGAAGGTAGATTGGTGGCTGCCTAGGGGTGGCGAGGGAGACGGTTTGAAGGGAAATGGGGAGTGTCTGCTAATGGGTAGAGGGCTCCTTTTGGGGTGATGAAATGTTCTAAAATTGATTGTAGTGATGGCTTCACAATTCCGTGACTATACTCAAAAACATTGAATGATAACACTTTAACTAGGCACACTGTATGGTATGTGAATTATATCTCAATAAAGCTCTCAACAAAACCAACCAAACCAAACCAAAACGGCATGCTTCTTGAAGGCAGAGACCATGCTTCCTGCCTCTTTGTGCAGTAATATGATTAAAAATGGGTGAAGGAATGGACCTCGCTGATCTTGCACTTGAGTTGAGCTCCTAGCTGACAAAGCTTGACAGTGCCGAAAACAATATCAGGTTTCGTTTCTTAATGATGTTTCTGATGATTGCACCCGGCGGAGGTAGATTCACCTCCCCGGGCTTGTTCTCTCTCTTCCTGCGCAGTTTTATTAAGGCGCTTGGGGGAGGCTGGAGCCAGAAATACGAAGAACAACAGGCACTGGAAAGCCAGCCCCCTCCTCCCTGCGCCTATGCTGTTGTACAGCCCGTTACAGGTGGTCGCCCCGCAGACATAGCCCTGTCCCTCGTGGTCTCTTCTTATTGTCACCATTGCTCACCACGGCGCAGAGTCATAGTAAAGGCCTCAACTACAGTTCTGTCTAGGCAAGTCAGGGAGCCCCCGTGGAACTCTGAGCAGAGGTTGCAGGGCCTACTGACTGCCCAGTTCCTGGAGAACCTCTGTCCAAGATCTTCATCCACAGATGCAGACACAGATGACAGACCCTACGACTCTGTGCCGAACACCAGCCCAGAGGCACTTCTGGGAAACAAGCTCTATCCTGATCCTGTTCCAAAGCTGGGACCGGGATCACCTCCCCTATACTTGTCCCTGTCTCTGTCATTGCCCTCTCCCCTCCTCCACCCACTTCCTGGGGTTTCCAACTTCCTTCCTGGCGAGCAGTGTCAGGTGCAGAGGAACACAGTTTGAAGTCAGACAAACCTGATCAGCACCTTCGCTCTGCTTGTTGTCCGGTGTGAACCAAGTCATTTAACCCCTCCGAGCCTTTATTTTCCTCGTTGGTAAACAGAGATAATTATAGCTCCCTGGGGGTGGATGGGGGTGTGGTGTGAAGATTAAATGAGATAGTGCAACTAAGGCATTTAGCACAGTGTCTGGCCCCTGGTTAAGTGGTCTGAAATTGGTAGCAGCTGTTCCTATTTCCTCCTTGGACTGGGTAGCAAGCTCATTCTAGATGCCTGGTGTTGAGGTGTCCTAGCACGCAGAGTCCCCCAGCCTCTTGTCTCCGCTGTCCAGCATGGTCGCCGGCCCATAGAGCTGGACTCGCAACATCTTCTTTCCCATTTTTTTTAGGAATCAGTCCCCTGAGTGCTCTGACAGGGGAGAGGCAGCTCTCACAGTTGCACACACATGCAAAACAGTGGCTGTAGCCCTCCCAGTTTGAGGTTTCTAGATTTGCCCCTGGAGTTGGGTATGGAGGAAGAAGGGCAACACGATTCTCATTTCGTATCTTCTTTCTGCCCTTCCTCTTTCTGGGAACGCATGTGTAGTCCAGGACACTCATATATATCCTCCAGAACATTCAAATTTGGAGAAAAGTCAGTCCTCTCTGGGGACGTGTTTAAATGCATAAATGCACCGAGGTCCCTCGGTCATAAGCACTTTCCAGCACATTCTATCCCAGGCCTCTCCCAACCCCCACACACTCCGACAGGGCCAAAGCGTTCTTTCTCAGGGCTGGTCGGGGCATGGGGTCCTCACCGAGTCCCGGAGCAGCTCTAAAGCCTGGGCTTCGGATGTGTCCTCATGTTTTCTCATAACGCACTGCACTTGAGCAGCACTCAGTAAATATTTCTCGACTGGTTAGTCAGCGTGGGCCACTTTCCTTCTCTGAGAGCCCAGCTGAGCACAGAATGAAAGGGAAATGAAATAAACATCTCAGGCCCTGCGGCCCACCAGGGTCACGGTATTCACAGCGCCGCTGTGAGTCAGAGCTGACCCTACTTTGTCATCGACCGAGGCAGAGGAACTAAGAGCATAAACAGGCAGAAGAGGAGGAGGGTGTGGGAGCCGCGGGATTTGTCCCTGGGTAACGCTCTAGCAAAACCCACAGCTTTCAACAACAGACTTCCAGTAGGAACTCTGCAGAAGCCAGACTGGTTTGTGAGCTCTTGCGTGCAATATCCCATTAAATTATCTTAATGTCCCTGCAAGGGAGAGTTCTTGACAAGTGAAAATTCAGTGGAAGCCCCCAACCGATCTTCTGCTATAGTGAGTTTATTTTCGGATTTTCACTGCTGCAGAGAGGGGAGGCATGTGGCCTGCCTAGGCAGGTGTGGGGCCAGGATTGGAAAAAGGACCAGATGTTGCGCTATTAATTGTCTATTACTAGACAGTCTGAAGGTTTGTGCTTCAAAGTTAGGTTTCCAATTTTGTCCACAAGCATTTGGTGGAATAGGGCATTTTCTGGGGGGCGCTCATAACAGATGCTGTTGAATTTAAACCTTTTTCTATACACCTTGGTTTACAGAGGCTCCAAAACTAGGGTAAGTGACTTGCTCAGTGTGCTGTAGTAAGTAAGTAGGGTTGGTGGGAAGACTCTAAAACAAGGTTTTCTGGTTCCTAGTTCATGACTCTTTTGAATTCATCAAGATGCTTCCTCACCCTACCTGGGCTTTAGTCCCCATCCAAAGCCAGAGTGTCAAGAGCATGGAATGCTTGCTGGTCTTTCCTTGGTGGGACAGGGAGGGCAAAGCAGCTCAAAGCTTAGACCCAACTCACTGTCGTTCAGCATGGAGGGTGGAATGGATACAAAGGAATGCAGACGAAACCACCTTTCAGGGTGAGCTCCGAAGAACTCGATTTCCAAGTCTTGGCAAATGACTCGTGCAGGGTTTTGTTGATCTGGTTACTGCCAATTTTCTATAGCAAATAATCCCATGCAATAAATAATTCTTTTGATCCATGTCTATGCAGTACTTTATGATGAAATAACATATATATTTGCACTTGCATCTGGAAAGACACATTGCGATGATCTTGGTTTCCTAATCAAATCATAACTTTGTTGACTGCACAGAATATCCTTAGATTTCTTTCTATTTCTCACAGCATCTGCAATGTTTTGTATTGTCAAGTGTTAGATTTTGTTGCAGACTAAATGCTGAACAAATATAGATTAAATGGATTATACAGAGAGCTGAGGTGAGCTCTCGTCCCACTATTGACTTGTGACAGTAATTCAACTTCCCTTATCTTTCTTCACTTTAGACATCCCGAACAGCAGACCAGCCACCTACAGACCAACTTTCAAAACCTTGAGCTAGGTTGGAGAAGGAAAAAGAAAGCTTTGGGCTATCTATGCAGATTTATAGACTGAGAAAATGTCAGACTTTGAAGACGCCCTGGAGATCATCTGGCTTGATGATTCTTAAACTTTTCTTCTAGAAGTAGAACAAAGGCAATGTCTCCCTAGGAGGGTTATATACAAATTTCTTCGAATTGGTGTGCTTGTTATTTTAAAAATCTTATAGCTATAGCTACTGTCCCTGTCTAGCTACTGGATTGCAGGGCCAGCCTGCAGACAGCTTTCTCACCTTAAGTAAACCACAGTGAACCCACTGCTCAGGCTGAGCATTTAGGTGCTCCCAATCAGGAATTTAGAATTTAAACCGAGACAGACTGGGAGTTAGAGCTCTAGAAGGAAAAGCCCAGGAAGGCCTGCTGCTGAGACCTTCAAATTTGCCCTGACTCCCACCCTCACCAAGGCAACTTTGTTCAGGCTGTGAGATGCTCCAACAGACTGCCAACACTTCCTTTGTAGACTTAGGCTAGCTTGATGTGAGTGGTCTTCCATTCTTTTGCATGTACAAACTCTTTAACAGGTATGTGTCTATTTCATATACAGTTCTCCTCTTACAAACAGTGCTCTCTGACAACATTTTCATTTAATTATTGAGAACCCTTCACCCCTAATTAATTTAGATATCCTATGAATTTAAAAACATAGTACAATTCCCTAAACAATAGTTTGCGTTGAAATGAGGTATTAGAAATTCCTGGTATCTGGCTATTTTTGACCTACAGTAATTTCATGTGGTTCAGATGAATGCATCTTAAATTAACCAACAGGAACAACAAGGAATATACAATTATGTACCGGATAATGATGTTTCAGCCAATAGTGGACCGAAACGTCATACGGTTTCCCTAAGATTATAACGGAGCTGGAAAATTCCTGTTGCCTAGTGACATCGTAGCCAACCTAACAGCGTAGTGCAATGTATTAGTCACGTGTTTGTGATGATGCTGATGTAGACAAACCTACTGCCCTGCCAGTCAGGTAAAGGTATAGTGCATACAATGATGTATAGTGTATAATACTTGATCATGATAATAAACACTATGCTTATTATGATAATAAACACTATGTTACCAGCTTATGTATTTCCTATACTATACTTTTTATTGTTATTTTATTTTTATTTTTTTAACTTTTTTGCTTTTTTTTTTTGCTTTTTTTTTTTTTTAAGAGACGGGATCTCGCTATGTTGCCCAGGCTGGAGTGCAGTGGGGCTATTCACAGGCGCGATCCCACTGCTGATCAGCACGGGAGTTTTGACCTGCTCCGTTTCTGACCTGGGCTGGTTCACCCCTCCTTAGGCAACCTGGTGGTCCCCGCTCCCAGGAGGTCACCATATTGATGATGACCTTAGTGCTTATTGTTATGTTAGAATTTACTTCTTCTACTTATTAAGGAAAAAAGTTAACATAAAACAGCCTCAGGCAGGCCCTTCAGGAGGTATCCAGAGGAAGGCGTCGTTATCCCAGGAGATGGCAGCTCCATGCTGGCCATAGAGCTACCTTTCATCTAAAGAACAATTGAAGAGGAAGTCAAATTCTTACTGATGGCTTTCAAAATTACTCCAGGGATGTAAGTACAGATATTCTCTCTTATTGACATCCCTTTTCCTCTCTTATTTTCTAGTGCTCGGCAACTCCTGGACCCCTCTAACTCGGGACGTAACCTCCCCCCACCCACCCATGCTATCCCGTCTCCGCATAATACTCTCTCTCTCCTCTCTCGACCTAGTTATGACCTTCAGAAAACTATGCTCCAAATACTTGTCCCTCCACAAGTAGAAAAGCATATTCCATCTTCCTCTTCAACTCCTTTTATTTCTAGAATCCAGCTGTGTGACTTTTGTCCATTTCTTTCTCTTAAAGGAGAGGAGAAGGCGGAGTCCCTGTGGTGATTTGTGGTGGCTGGGGCAGGGGGAATACCTTTCTGCATCCCTGCACAAACATTTTAAATTCTGATACACTCGTAAGCTTGGTTATTTAGCTGGACTTTCTTTTCGGCTTTTATTTTCCCTTTGTTGTTCTTGGGCCTTTATAAATGTTAAATATTTCGTGTTTTATCATTTGTGCTATTGGGAAAAATGATATAAAGTTTTTAGAGGAAAGTTGAACACAGCACATCAAAAACATTGAAGGTACACACACCTTTACCAATTTCACCTTTAAGAAAAAACCTCGAGAAACCATTTTCCAGGTGTACAAAAATGTATCAGATGTTTCCACAATCATGTTCATAACAGTGATGTATTAGAAGGAACCTAACGTCCAATGATATAGGAAGAGGATTGAAAAAAATTACGGTGTACACGACCTAAAATAATGCTATAAAATACTTCTTGATGGAAAAGTGTAAATTTTTTTATAATATATGTTCATGGGAAACCCATATAATTAAAAGATCTCATTTTTATAAAAAATATAACTTACATTTAGAGAAATATTGATTCATATGCAACAAACTTCATGGCAGACAGGGGACAGGACTTTTCATCTTTGTGCTTTTCTCTGTTTTTGGCAATGGACCTGTGTGTTAGTTAGGAATGTTCTGTCTCCCTGCAAATTACAGAAACCTGATTTCAGTGGCTAATCAAATATTAACAGATTCCCCTTCATTTACTAGATATCTGAACGTAGATGGGTTCAGGCCTTGGTTCAGCTCCCTGACCATGTCCGGGAGCCAGCATCTCTGAGAGTTCACAGTCTTCTTCTTGCATTTGTCACATTAGCCACAAAATGCTGCAGTTCTAATCATGGTCATGCCTGCCTTCCCTGCAGACAGAGAGAGGAAGGGTAAACAGCGATGCCGTAGACCACTACTTCCACCTTCTGCATCAGAATTGGAACCTGCGCCCTCTGGCCCTCCCCAACTCCATGGGATGCCAGGAAATTGAGTATCTTCGTTTTTCCAGCCTTGTAACCAGAGGCAGTTGGGAGAAATGTCTAGGAATGTCCGATAGAGCCAACCTCTGGCATCTTCCATAGTTTATATTAATGCATACTAAGATGAAAATTTTTAAAAAGATGTTGCTAATAATCAATAGATTATTTTAAATGGAGGCCACATAAATACTGTAGGCCATAAAATCTGATATTATTCCAATGAGTTGTTTTGTTAATATGTGTTACGTGCACAACATCGTGCAAAGTGCTCTTAGAGGCAAAGGGAATTTCTGACATGATCAGCCATTGGAAGACTTATAATCTAGTCTAGGAGACATGCCCTACATTCACAAAATAGAATAGGGTAGAATACAACAGGAAAAAATATCAAAGCCAATGGCCTAGACAAGTATTGTCTTGAAATAACCAGCAAGGACATAGGTGTGGCCAGAGGGGTTTCCTGGAACAGATAGCACCTGGCCTGGGCTTTGGAGGAAGTAAGAATTCAGAAGCGTGGCACAAAGAAGGGGTTTTCCGCATGGCAACATGTGTGGGCCAGTGTGGAGGATGGCAAACTTGAAATCAAGGGTAGGGAGTGCTATGGTGAACTTGAGAAGGTTTTCAAATCAACGTTAAGGTATTTCCATTCCAAGGTGAAGGGAAGGCCACGTCTCCCTCCAGGACCGCTTAGCTCATCCCTGTGACATTTGTCTTGCTGACTCAGCTTCTCTGCAGGCCTGTTCCTGTTGTTTCCAAGAGTCCCAGATGCCAAGAGCCTGATCCCTGCCATTAGGCACCTGCCTGTACCTTCTACCCCACCGGGGGCTGGCCCACTCAGACCTCTGCCTCCAGGCCTCACGCACCCACTTTGCCAATTACGCCACTTGCTTTCTCCCACCCACCAGGAAGAGACCTTGGCAAATGACTCTGTGAGGCCACCTCAAGTGCCAGCCCCTGCAAGGGAGTTACTGGGGTCCCTGTGGCTGGGATCCTTTATAAGACACTTGGAGAGGGTGATTTTAGGTACTCTGGAAACAAGACATGAATGGCAGTTGCAGCATTAACCCAGGAAGTATTGGTGTGAGGGGTGCTGTTGTCAATATCTATTGGGAGCAGTGTAGGGAGGATCCATGCTGAGAGGACACAGGGATCAGGACTCAGCAATGATCACAGAAGCTGCGCTGGGCTGGACACAGCCTCTACTACTGACTCACAATGGGACCTGAAGTCTTGGGGCCTTGTATAATCTCTCTGGGCCTCAGCTTCCCCATCTGTTAAGTGAGGATATTGACACTTGCCCTCCCCCGTCCAGTTTAATAATCCATATTTATTGAACACACATTATGTGCCATGCCATAAGGGCACCTTCCTCAGAGGGTCCTTGGCAGTGGAGTAGGCACAAAGGTTTAGCATGGATGCAACATATTAATCCGTGGAATGACGTAACAGTACCAAATGCTGGGCATCCTTGAACAACAGATTTATCTCATCACAGAGATTCCACCCTTCCATTCCTCTGCATTCAGTATTTAAATATGAATAAGACTTAGATCCTGCCCTCAGGGTGTTCACAGCCTCACGAGAAGGTGACACATACGCAGATAATTGCAAAATAGATGGTAAATGCTGCTTGAACCCAGGGAACTCGGGGATTCAGAAGAGGTTCCCAGAGGAGGTGATGTCTGCGCTAAGGCTATTGTGAGGGTAACAGCAGGGATCAACTCTAAGAGACAGTTGTTACCTAAAATAACTGCCAGGGACGTGGATCCTTGCTCATTCACCCCCTGAGATTTGTCCTACTTTGCCAAACGTTTTCACTCGTTGCTTCTTTCGCAT
>RJWJ010022169.1:0-27126 GCA_004363605.1 Indri indri | reverse complement strand
CATTTATCTGTTGGACATTTGGGTTTCTACCTTTTGGCTGTTGTGAATAGCGCTGGTATGAACATTAGTGTATATTTATTTGAACACGTTTTTAATTATCTTGTGTATACCTAAGAGAGGAATCATTCGCTGGGTCATATGGTAACTTATTGAACTGCCAAACTGTCTTCCACCGTGGCTGTACCATTTTACGTTCCCACCAGCTATGTATGAGGGTTTTAATTTCTCCACTTTTGTTTTTATTCCAGCCATCCTGATAGGTGTGAAGTGGCATCTCACTGGCTTTGATTCACCTTTCCCTGATGACTAATGACGCCGAGCATCTTTTCATGCTCATCGACCATGTAGGTATCACCTTTGGAAAAAATTATTTTTAGTGTTTAAGGTCCCAATCTCCACTTTTTCCTGAGACATACTCATTTTCAGTGTCTTGACAGGCCTTTTTGTGTTTATATGTGCACCAGAAATTGTATTGCAGCCATAACTTTCTAACAGATCCCGACAGGATGGTTAGAAGCTGTCTTGCAATTTTCCTAAGCTTCATGCATATCACATGGAGGCAGCAACTGTTTAAAATATAGTTAGATCCCCTTAGGATATATTTTGCTATCACACTGAAGTCTCTTAAGAATTACTTTATCCCCATCAGATGTTATTACTGAGCAGTTTCTGGTGCTGAACATGACTAAGAACCTTTAGGTGGTGCTCTTTGATTAAAAACATCCCTCAAACAACATAAGTACAGTAGTACATTCCAGGAAAAAAATGGCCTTTAATTCTTTTAGAGGTGATGTCCCAGGCCCGATTAGAATGTTTCTCCTGCCGTTTCTATTGCAGAGGCTAATCTGCCCCTCCACTCTCATCCCAAGTACCCCAAGACTAACTTTTTCAACTGCTGCTAGTTATGCCCCCCAAAGAGGCCCCCATCTCTGTCACACAAGAAAAACCTTCCCTAGTGGGGTGCTGGCTTCCCTGTGGCCAGGAGCTGCCTGTCATTAGCCTTAACCCCTCCCTGCAGCCTCAAACACCAGCTCTCCCAACCCCTCCCTCCCCTCTGTTTGCTCACTTTTCTGCCAACTACTCACGTATTTCCAGGATTATCTCCTCATTTCCCAGCCCCTACTTTGGTTGAGGTTTGCCTTTTTTTTCTGGCTCCAAAGAGGTGAGGTCATTTTGAAAAACTGTCCCTTGCCTAAGTATACTCAGATGTACCCTCCCTGGCACAAACTCCATCTTCCAAACCCTAAATCCATACCCTTAGTCACCTGTCCCCTAACACTTTGTACCCTGTCCCTAACTATTTCTCACCATTAAAAGACTCCTAAGTTTCTTTAGTCCTACAATGTGTCTGGATTCTTCTGTCATATAGCCCAATCTTTAAAAGTGCAGCAGTGAGAAGGGAATTAGAACAAGGAGTTCAATCTGTAACTGACTAAACAATCAAGTGAGATAACTCACCACCTGCGGACCAGCCCTCTACCCCAATCTTTAAAAAAGACTATACTTTCCAAAGATTTTACTAAAACATTTATTTTTTAAACAAAAATATACAATCTCAGATTTACAGAGCATAGAAATAATTTATCCAAAGCAATTTGCTTTTCAAAATTGTTAATATTGCACCCAACAGTATAAGTCTTTGACACATTTGCATCGTCAACTTTTCCCACAATTTGCAAAAACGGGAGAGAAATCTGAAACTGACAGAATTACGCAAGCTAGCTTTTAAAAAAAACTTATTTACAAGCTAAAGAAAAGGTGTAAACTTTCAGAAATTTACTTCCATAGACTAAAGAGCCATACATTCGCTTATCGTACCTAGAAAATGAACTATATACATGTTGTGATTTCCTCATAGGAATTCAAAGGGACTGAAATCGTGAAGATTTGCACAGCCCAAGGGTAAAAAACAATTATTGAAGACACTCCTACATCTTCACTAGTGTATGGAAACTCGTGTGTGAAAGAATGAGAAAAAGCCTTTGGAAAAACTTACTTTTACCTCTTTGAGGTTGGTTTCTATAATTATCTAGAGTTATTTCCAAATTTAAAAGGACACATTTTTTCCCCAGTTTTGGAAATGTGCCACTACTAGCCTTTTCTCTCAAGACATAAGTGAAAAAGAGTGAGGTGTCTCTGTTCAAGTCCCTTATAAAATACTTTACATATAGGCAGGCACAAAGTTTACTTTTCAAAAGAAAGCTTTACAATGTGTTCTGCAACTTACCACTGATATCCTCAGTTTTTAAACAGTGTTTTAATCTCATAAATACTTAGGTGCATTTTAAAAGCAAGAGAATCAAGTCACTTGGTGCTACAGGAAGTTGCTAAAATATGCGATAGTAAAAGTATAATGTGCTGTTTAACCTGGTAAACCAAAAACGGACTGAAACCTTACGATTGTGAAATGGGAAGTAATTTTCCTTGATTGTACAGAATCATTAAACCAATCTAACCTGAAACCACACAGCCTATTATCAACTTTGAAAAAGTCATTGGACCACTTAGCCTCCATGTGAACATTCATGAGTGTTTTGTCATTACTTTAAAAAAAAAAAAAAAACCCCACCTCTGTTAATAAGGTGGCCTAAGGGTAAAAAGGAGTCCTGAGAATTCATGCTGAAGATCATAGGGAAGTTTAATTGTAATTTTTTAAACACCATTTGAAGTGAAATATAACACGTTTTCTAATTCTGTTGCCCTGGATTGAGGCTGGATTAAAACGTTCCCTTTGAACCATCATGAATGTGATAGGACTTTTAAAAAGGTACCCTTGGCTTTGCTGTTAAGAGCCCAAACCAAGTAGTTTGTTATAACTGAATTTGTAGCAAAGATACAGAAGACAATAACCTCAAACAAAAGTCCTGAGAGTCTTGCATAAAAAAATAGACGCTTCCCTCGCGAGGCACCGCCTCAGCTCTCCACCGTCCGCCGGTACTCAGCCGTCCCCTCGGCCACGATGGCGTCGAGCGGGGCGCGCTTCTTGCGGATGCTGCGGCCCGAGGAGATGAGGTCGGCGTAGCCGCGCTGGTGCGAGAAGGCGTAGGCCGAGCGCCGCGACGACGCGCCCCGGCGGAACACGTTCTGCCGCCGCTTCCACTGCTCCTCCGCCTTGAGCCGCTTGCGGTGCTTCTGGATCTGCGAGAGCGTGAGACACCGGAGGGATGCAGGTAAGGTCGGTGGCACAGGGAGGTGGCCAGGACCGGACACTGATCGAGCATCTGCACCCGGCTTCCCCCACGCCTGCCTCATGTTGGCGTGGGGCAGGGGTAGAGGAACGCAAAAGGGACACCCGGGGGGACACTGACAGTTGCCTACCCAGCATCTTCTCTCTCGTTTCTAGGAAACTGATTTTATTCCGGTACCCCTGCCCCACACAACCTCATCCCTCAAAGGCCCTGGGACTGATGGACTAGTGCCTAGCAAGGACAAAGAACCGGCATGTGACCTAATGCTAGCAAACACGACCCGAGTGAGGGAAGTGTGCTGGGGCCCTTGGGCGAGAAGTTTCCAGACTCCTAAGGGAATGCCACAGAATAGTCACTTATCTGCCCCTGGACACGGACACATCAGGATGGGACGCTGGGAACGGCTGTGGTCATCTCCCAGCGTCCAGATGAAGCTAATCAGAAGACAGGGGGGAGTGACACGAAGAACCCAAGTCCTTTTTTTGATATTAAGTCAAGCCTGCAGCCTGCTAATGATTATGTGAGTTGAAATGATACATTACTAAGACATTTTGAGTCACAGCTTTGTTACCTGTAGCCCAAAGGGATGCTGCTACAGGAGGTGACATTTTTAAGAAGAAAAAACCCAACTCATTTGCATGGCAAAATGTTAACACTGGGATTGTTCAACCAAGGAGATAGATACATGGGGCCGATTGTTCTAGTCTCCCGTTTTGTTTATGTTTAGAAATTTTTGTATTAAAAAGCAAGAAAACAAAAATCCCAATCCCAAAGGACTTATTTGCAAGATGGAGTTAAAGAAAGAAGCAGTCAGAAAGAGCATTCTTACCGAACTTCCCATGAGCTTGGAATTTTGCAGGAAAGGTGCTGTTAGGAAATGCTTTGGTTTCTGTGAGGGACACTCAGAGTTAGGGGAGGACTGTATTTCTATATACCTTATCACTTTCTGATGGCCAAATGGTCATGGACAAGAACCGTATGGCAACAACAGGCAGCAAGCACACTGCAACAGTCAAGATGATGGTCAACCAAATGTACGGCTGTCTCAGGGCATTGGAAGCTGTGCCTGGAGAGAACATGGGGAATGAATCACACTGGTCCTTCCATCCCAAGGGCACATTAATAGTCCACAATCCACAAATAGATTATTTATGGTAAAGACTTACAGTCAGATTGGCCTCCTGAAAACATCCCATCACTGCTCAAGGAATGGATTTTTTTTTTTTTTTAATTTATTTTTTTTGAGACAGAGTCTCACTCTATTGCCTGGGGCTAGAGTGCCGTGGCATCAGCCTAGCTCACAGCAACCTCAGACTCCTGGGTTCAAGCAATCCTGCTGCCTCAGCCTCCCAAGTAGCTGGGACTACAGGCATGTGCCACCATGCCTGGCTAATTATATATTTTTAGTTGTCCAGCTAATTTCTTTCTATTTTTAGTAGAGACGGGGTCTCGCTCTTGCTCAGGCTGGTCTCGAACTCCTGAGCTCAAACAATCCACCTGCCTCGGCCTCCCAGAGTGCCAGGATTACAGGCGTGAGCCACCGCGCCCAACCTGGAATGGACATTTTAAAATCATTTTAAGCAAAGCAAAACCGGGCAGACAAATTCTTTGGAACGAGGTAAATGTACATAAGGAGCATATAAATAAGGGAAAAACAAAAGCAAATTTGTTCACACTCCATTGATTAACAAAAATGCGAAATTAGGCAATAGAGACTTTTGAATTTTTTCATGAATTTAAAAAAGCACTTTCCAACTTGCAGTTTTGGTTTGAAATGCCAAATATTAGTAATAGAAACTAGCACTGCCAGTACCAGGTGTTTCATAAAGATCACATCATTCAATCAGTTCTGAGAGGTGCGTATTATCCTCTGTGCCAAAGAAAGAAACTGAGTTTTAGAGAAGAAATTTGCCCAAGGTAACAAAACTAGCCATAGCAGTGTGTGAATTAAAATCCACTTCTGCCTGACGGTGCCATGCTTTTCCACTGCAATGTGGTTTCTAAGTTTTTATGTCGGAAGTTGTAACAATTGAATTCTATAATGCTATCACATAATGATATACACTATCCAATTTTCAAACTATACTTAACATCTTCTAGAGACAAATTTATCACAATGTTTTCTGTACTTACACTCTAAGTAAGTAAAAAAAAATAATGGTCTTTATATTTCAAATGTGATGTTTACACTGCTAAATGTGGATGGAATTGTAAAACAATCCCTGTGGGAATAGTCTAAGTAACTGGGTACTAAATTTTTAAAACACAGAGTCAGGAAAGAAAAAAACAATCATAAAAAAATGAGCTCAATCTCAAGAAGAAAAGGGTTACCACAGCAACTGTCTTTTACAACTCAACAACTGGTCATAAAAAGCCTAAGCTTTTACAAGAAAACTAGTTTATGGGTTTTTTTTCCCCCATTGTGAATCCAAACTCTCAATTCAAAATAAGGTTCTTATAAATTCCAGTTCATATTTTTTATGTTATATTTATGATATTTATATCAGTTCACATTCATTCTAACATTTGTTAACTCATCATGTATTTTATATAATCGTTGGTCACATTATGATTTTGTTTTCCGTCAATTTACTTATTGTTCTGCAGACATATTCCCCATCCAGCAGTCCCCAACCTTTTTGGCACCAGGGGCTGGTTTCATGAAAAACAACTTTTCCATGGACTGGGGGTGGGGAGTGCACGGGAGGGTGTTGGTGTTGTGGGTCGCGGTGCGGAGCTCGGGCAGTGATGTGTGGCCCATTTTCTAATGGGCCATAGACCGGTACTGTGGTACAGATGTAGACCACTTTCGAGTTCTAGAATTCCACCATACTTGTATTTTGTAGGTTGATTAGCTAATTTAGTATCTTAGGTCTTTGGGTTACTTCTATTTTTTTCCCCCTTTTTTACAATTAGAAATGTGGTGGTGGGTATAGTCTTTTTACACATTACCTTGCCAAAATTTGGTGTGTTTTATCTTAAGGTATTTTCCCCAGGTGGAAATACCTGGCCAAAATGTATGAAAAGCTTTGCAGTCCATTACGGATTTTCAGATAGTGTTTTGCCAAGATGAAACTATACTATAGTGTTACCAGCAATACATGTATACCCACTTTTCCAATAACCTACTAACAATAGGTTTTATGGGGAAAAAAGAAAAGGCTTTTATGTATGTAGCTTTTTTAAGCCTTAAGTTATCTAATGCAACAGATGCACAATTGTATCTTATATCTTAACTTGCTTTCCTCCCACTCACATTACTACACTTCTCACCCACCATTGCCATTCAATTTCAAGTTAAGACATTAATTTTCGCTAGCAATAATTTATTTTTTTTTAACTTACCCAGAAGTTATATCAAAATCTAATGAAATTTGTACATTTTTGGAATTTAGAAAATACCAACCTGTAAATTGAAATGCAGATGGAAAGAGAACATATATTCCAGCACTATGAAAGTCAAACATGATGCCAAAATAAAGTGCAATGCTTCCAAAAATTGAAAAAGCATTCACAAAAGTCCAATAAGAAGTATCCAAGCCAATCTGTTGGGAAACCAGAGAAAAACAGAGCACTCATTTTGGGGAGTTAGCAAGAAATAAAGGATCTAAGAATTCTGAAAATAGGATTCAGAAAATAGGATTTTGAAAATAGGATTCTGAAAATAGGACTCAGGCAAGAAGTAGGAAATGTGCTTGGTGTAAGGCAGTAGTCCCCAACCTTTTTGGCACCAGGGACAAGTTTCATGGAAGACAATTTTTCTAAGGGTAGGGGGAAGAGGGGAATGGTTTTGGGATGATTCAAGTGTATTACATTTATGGTGCAGTCAAACCTCTCTGCTAATGATAATCTGTATTTGTGGCTACTCCCCAGCGCTAGCATCACCGCCTCAGCTCCACCTCAGATCATCAGGCATTAGATTCTCATAAGGATTGTGCAACCTAGATCCCTCGCACGTATAGTTTACAGTAGGGTTCGCACTCCTATGAGAATATAACACCATGGCTGATCTGGCAGGAGGCAGAGCGTATGCGGTGACGTGAGAGATGGGGAGCAGCTATAAATGCAGATGAAGCTTCTCTGGCTTGCCTGCTGCTCACCTTCTGCCATGTGGCCTTGTTCCTAACAGGCCATGGACCACTACCAGTCCATGGCCTCTGGGGGTTGGGGACCGCAGGTTTAAGGGATGAAAATAGCATTCATATTTTATAAAGTGGCAGAGGCGCATTAGGAGTCAGGTGGATGTGCACACCAACCTATGTGCAAAAATACAGGTACCAACAGACACTGAATACAGTCGCTGAAAGCCACGTACCTGGAAATTGACCGTTATTACAAGAGCAGAGGCAATGGTGACCGCAAAAGACTGGTAGTCAGAAGGTGCCTCTCCGTCCTGCCCCACAGTTTGCAGATAAGCTCCGAAAGGTATGAAGAAGAGGATCATTGACGTCAAGATCCCGTGCAACAAGCTTACGAAGAATCTCCTATAGTTGAACAGTAAGTCTCTTTGTCCCACTACGTATAACCTAGGGAATCGGAGGCTCAGTTTGTCACTCACGTCCTTAAAGAGAAAACAAAATTAGAGTTGTGTATTGTCCATCACGTCAAAGTTGGAGATACGTTACAATTTACATCTCACAAAGAGTTGCAACTTGCTGTTAAGTTTTAGGAAGGAAAAACTGAACAAGACAATCACTCCTGTAATTTTTCTGTGTGCAAAGATCTATCTCATTGCTTTAGCCCACCATTATTTAACATTTCATTCAGAGAGAGGCTAGGTAGTTTCTTATTTGCTACTTACGGAAAGAAAACATAATAAGCTTATTATTTTGCTACTTATGGAAAGAAAAATTAGTAATGTCAAAAAAATATAGAGGGAGGCTATTTTTACCTCCTGAAAGACGATTGTAAATTCTTTGGGAAAAAATTTTCTCATACAAGTTGATGAGTTAATTCTAAATTATTACTTTTTATTCATTACAGCACTCTAAGAATTACTAGTAGATAAAAATATAGATTCATTTGGGAATGAAACACATAAGTTTTGGAAAATATTAAAATTTACTTTTAAAATGAATAAGTTATTATTATAGAGACAATATGAGTCCCTCAGGTAAAGTCTAGTGTCCAAAAGGAGCATGACAAACACTTTTGTCAGTGAATTCAACTCAGTCGCAGAAATCCTTCTCCCCCCACCCCCTCCGAGATGGGGTCTCAGTATGCTGCCCAGACTGGACTCAAACTCCTGGGCTCAAGCGATCCTCCTGCCTCAGCCTCTGAGTAGCTGGGGCTACAGGGAAATCCTGTTTTCTTATTGTAAAACAAGCAGCACAGAAGTTACCCTTGTTGTCTGACAACAGAATTATGACAAGGTTTACTCAGAAAGAAGCAAAACCCAGAAGAATGCACTGGAACGCTTGCTTGTAACTTCTCTAATAGGCGCTCATCTGTCCAGAAGCTTCCCTCTCAGCGAGGCACCTACCTGGTCAAGCAGCCCCATGAGTAGCACAGGCAGGCTGGAGTACAGCACGTTGTAGAGGGTGATGAACCAGTCCTCGTACGCAGTCTGTGAGGAGGTGACAGAGGCTCCATGTTACTGATAGACGTATGCCAGCCTAGTTGACAACATTCACCTGCTTTCTCAAAGCAGGGACGTCCCCAGCTGAGTGAGAGCTTCTCCTGCCTGAGTAAACACCCTTCCTCTACACTTCTAGAAAACATGAGTTTGTTTCTATGGAATGGGCAGAGTCACAGACCCTTTTGCAGAAACCAATCCCCCAGCCCCGACCCAGAGTAAGTCTGGGGGGATATACTCCAAAAAGTTTTTGGTAAGAGAGTCTATTCTACGTGAATAATGCTGGAAAACAAGTCAGTGCTCATTGTTTTTATATCCCTTTATTCATAGTTTAGAATACATAAAATTGTTTCAAAAGCACATTAAGTACTGTTAAAATTTTTTTAACTTTTATTTTGCAAGGCCAACATTTCCATGAAAATACTTTGTAAAACGGAATTTGACCAAATATAAAAAATATGCTTCTGAAGAAAAGAAACACCACTGTGCACACATCATTTCTTAGGGTGGGATAAAGGAAATGGGCTTACTCAGGAACGAGAGTTACACACGGCCCCGCCCAGAAACAGGACGATGGCCAGGACCCTGCTCGAAGTCTCTGCTGGCCCTCATTCCTGAGACACCATTTGTCTCTGGCATCACATCAAAGAAGGTTCGACAACCACAGGCACTGACTTATGTCCAAATTTTATTATGATAATTTTCTTCTGCATCACCATTTTAGCATATTAGATACGTTCCTTGCTCTCGTTTCAGCAAAAACGAAACAACAAAATAACAAATGGAGACATGATAATAGAACTATAACATCCACAATTTATACAATCTCTTTAGCTTTGGTCACAATATAATTTTACACTTTCACAGTTAAACAGTTTGTTAAGGCTATTATTTATTTTTTTTTTTTTTTGAGACAGAGTCTCGCTCTGCTGCCTGGGCTAGAGTGCCGTGGCATCAGCCTAGCTCACAGCAACTTCAAACTCCTGGGCTCAAGTGATCCTCCTGCCTCAGCCTCCCGAGTAGCTGGGACTATAGGCATGTGCCACCATGCCCGGCTAATTTTTTATATAAATATTTTTAGTTGTTCAGCTAATTTCTATTTTTTTAGTAGAGAGGGTATCTCACTCTAGCTTAGGCTGGTCTCGAACTCCTGAGCTCAAACAATCTACCCGCCTCAGCCTCCCAGAGTGCTAGGATTACAGGAGTGAGCCACCACGCCCGGCCTGTTAAGGCTATTCTTAATGGCAAGGTAGTATGAAAAAATAGCCTAAGATGAAGATACAAACATAAGCAAATACCCCCCTTCCTAAGGCAAAATAAAATGCTTTGAAAGCACCAGAAACATTTTATAAAAGTCATGATCTTACTTAACTATGCCCCAACTTTAAGGAGATACAGGACCAGAGCTACAAATATAGAAGAAACAAATTATCTTTGCAGAACTAGAGTTTTATTCATCTAAGAGAAAAGCTCTATACCCCATAAAAAATAAGTGAATAATGTTATATTACCTGTGCAGAGTAGCCATTGAAGAAGGAGTACCAGAAATGAACCAAAGTAAATGCAAAGTTTTTGTAAAAGAAGTATCGCAGGAACTTGCACATTCTTATGTAAGACCACCGACCATGCACCAGCAGCAGCCTCTGCAGGTAGCGGAACTGAGCAAAGGAATAGTCACTCGACATGACGGCTTGCATTCCTTCTTGTCCACTGATCCCAACGCCAATGTGGGCAGCTATGGGACAGAGAAAGCATATACACACTGTGGATCACAAGCTGATTTTAAGGGAAAACATCAGATGACAAAAAGCAAAACAGAAAACAAAGGCAGACATTCTTGGAACAATAAATGCAAAAGCTCTTGCTCACTATCCCTCCCCTCTAGCTCCTGAACTCAACTCGAAGTTGGAATCACAAGTTGCTGAACAGAGCACACACGGTAGGGCCTCCATAAATATTTGTGAAAGGATCTCATGTGGGTGGTAAATTCCATTTGCATTATCTGCCCAGCTCATAAGCCACCCCTTCCACCCACAGGGTGAGCCCCAGGCACCCATGTGTACACCCTGGCCCTGCCTCCTGGGCCACAGCTGCATCAGCCTCGGGCAGATAAGTAATCTGTGGTAGATACTACAGACTGGCTCCCTCAATCTTCAGTCCACCCTTGTTCTAATCGGAGAGGTGGGAAAGTAAATAAAAACCCTACACTTCCCAGACTCCCCTTGCAGCCAGGTTCTCTTTGTGAATTAGGCTCCACTGTTCAGATTTCCTTGTAACTTGGAAGCAGAAGTGAATCAGAGCCCAGCATCCCTTCCGTTTCTGGCTTTTTTTTTTGCAGCTAAGTCTGTATCCAGCTGCCCAGATGTAGACAGGCAACTGTAAAGGCTTCTCCATGGAGCTGCTCTTCAGAGGAATCTCAAAGGTAGAAGCTCCTCCCATAAGCCACCCAGAGGTTAGAGACTCAGCTTAGAACCTGATTCTTTAGTCCATCCAGAGCTTTTGAAAGTGGCTAGTCCCCTGGATTAATCAATTCCTGTTTAAAGTACCTACAAGGGGTCTGTTTCCTATGCTAAACCCTGACAGAAATTCCAAGCTGGTCCAGTCTCTCTCGATATTATGGAATTAGGATTCAGGTGTGCTTGTGTCTGGAGTTTTAATGTGTAAATCTGGAGTTGTAGCATGGATATATTTCTTTCTGAAGACTTCTGAGGGGCAGAGAAATAGAACAGTTGAGAGAAAGAGAAAGAGAGAGAGACAGAGACAGAGAGACAACTGGGTTCCTGGTGCAACTCTAGGTCTTGGTTCCAGCATGTTCCCAAGGCCTGGCTTCTTGGGCCGGAGACATCTTTGGATATTTTTAAATGAATTATTTTTATTCTTAAGCTAGCTTTGGTTGTTCTCCAATACTTGTAATTGAAGGAGTTTTAACTAAGATACAGTTAGATTTTCAAAGGCTTATTCATGGTCTTCCATGACCTTAAAACATAATTTTTTACAGGGGAAGGTTTTCAAGAATGGATAAAAATTAAAGTCACAGTTTTATTCATCCTTCTAATAGTCAATAAATAACATTTTCAAATTAGACAATTATAAATTTTATCTAGGTCTTAAAAATCATGAACGTAAAGATGGATATTGAGATCCTTTAAGAAAAATGTGTTGGAGAACATAACCTATTATTACTCAGACCCTGAGAAGTGACTGCCAACTCATCAGAGTTTCCAACGAAAAAGCAGCTTCAAAAATCTGCCCTAGTAACAGAACACAGGGTCTGGCAAATTCAAAACATAACTGTAATGACTTGTTCGAACCTAAGTTTTCAATAACGCTTCGTAGTTCTAAAAAATAAAACAAATTACATCTCATCCAATATTTATGATCACTTTTAATACACAAATAGTTCTTACGACCAGTTGTGGTTGCCAAACTGCTCTTTCCTACCAAGCCATGGCCTTCTTTCCTGAAGAAGCCACAGAAGGAACTGTTGAGATTCTCTCTTGGCTCTGGGGGCTGGGGAAGAACCCGTGAGCCAGGCCTGGTATCCAGTCCTTCAGCCGTTC
Source organism: Indri indri (assembly GCA_004363605.1). Lineage (NCBI taxonomy): Eukaryota > Metazoa > Chordata > Mammalia > Primates > Indriidae > Indri > Indri indri. The sequence goes on along the minus strand of RJWJ010022169.1, from coordinate 14,803 downwards.
TGCTGAGCAGACCAAGGACAATACGTGAAATGAACATTGCCATGGTTCCCGAGGCATTTGAAGGCAACTAAGCAGATACACTATACAGCAACTTTGGTTTTTTCCCCCCTAAAATCTAAGTCATAAGCACCCTAGATTTTCTCGAAGTTGCAAATATGGTGACAAATGCCTCATCTGCAGGTACTCCATAATTCCTTAACAAAATGATTATTTCCTCAATACAACAATAATCCCTTTTGCCTTTATGTCATCTCTGATGCTTCATGCATATTCTCAGGGTCTAAGACCAAGAAGAGGTAACGCCCACCCAGCTGGTATGAGACGGCTTCAGGCGGGCAGACTGACAGTCTTGGATCCTTGCTGGGGCAAAAACATGGCAGGTCACAATTCCCTCACTTCCGCTGGACTGCACTGCTAAACATGTTAGCATGTTAGCAAATGGTCAGATCGTTTTTGACATCTGAATTTCACTCTGCTACTTTATGGCCAACAAATACAATTTCTTTCTGTATATTTTTCTTGATGTCGTTGAAAGAGATGACAGCTTTTACAAAGTACAAAAAGGCACTAATGCTACTTAGATGACTTCCAAGGAGACCTCAGGGTTGCCTTCCTTGTCATCCCAAATGGATGCTCTGTAAGTTATATATAAAAGCACCTGGCATACAACAGAGCTTAATAAAAATTGTAAAGCAACTAAAGAACAGCAAGCCTCTATACAGTTAATCTATGTTGATGTTGTACAATCCCTCTCCCTATCAATTTGTGAGCTCAGAGGAACAAAAAGTTTCAAGTTTAAGTCACATAATCAGACGGTCAATCTGCAAAGCAAACCACCTCCCCCTAACATCTAGAAGTCTACATCATAACTGAATAAAAATAACGTTTGAGTTCCTTGCCCTTTTGAAACGGCTTGTTCTGTTAAGGGTACACAGTGGAAAATAAACTAGAGCTGCCTAAAGAGGAAAGAGAAATCTAATTCAGAGCAAGAAATGCCATTCGTAGGATAGGACAAGCACACACGAAAAACAGTGGGGAGGAATTTAACTGGCAGTGGCGACAGACATACGCACTGATAATAGGAAAGCAAGATGACATACGTCATACAGCTGAATCCTGTTGAGGAAGATAAAGTTGGAATATTCTTAGTATATATCGAGGAGGAGACTCTAAGAAAAGAAAGAGATGGACTCATGAGTCACACAATAGGCTGAATTAAGTGTAGTTGTATATAACGCATTAAAGCTACCCGGCACTACAGGACGTGGATGTACAGTTAGTAATATTTCATCTTAACAATAATGATACCACAGAGCTGGAGGTGACACTGGACATGATTTTCTTATTTTCAGATAAGAAAACTGAGGCCTGAGCATAAGTCTAAGGTGACACAGGGTGTTGGCAATAGGATGAGGACAAATATTCAGGTCTCATTAGTTTGGGTATTTTCATTACAAGATATTCCCTTATAATAATAGAGGGAAGAAAGAGGACCAGGACTCAGACACAGAGATGAGGGCCCCGGGTTTGTTTCTGCAGGCTTTAATACCAGCTATTTCTGCATGATACAACTCAACCCTTTAATTGTGGGGACCTAGGGTCCTCCCACCAGCAAAAGCTTTTTGGCAGCCTTCCAGGGTGGTCAGGAGGATGAATGGTGAGACATGGAAACTTTACTTGAATGCTACACATGTTACTCTAAAGCTCACACCAGGTGACCTAATGGTGAAGTTCCAACAGATTTACCAAAGGCCAGAAGCAAGCCCCGGAAAGAGACGCGTAGGTGAGGAACAATGATATTCTGAAAGCAGTATCAGAGAAAGTACAACGATTTAAGCTGAGCTCAGTAGAATGTTTGGCAAAACTTAGTAGGTATCAGAGTTTTTAGTAAGCCCTAAAGAAATATGGGAGGAGAACCATGGGAGAAAAACATATCGGATGTACGTAAAAGGAGGAAACAAATAAGGGTAAATTCACGTACAAGGACTTCATCTTGTACTTGGCATCCTATGAGGACCACTGTTAGGCCTGCCCTCTCCTCCCAATGAACTGGGGGCTTCCTGGAGGAAGGGTCACAGGCAGAGTCATCCTGGTCAAGTGCTTTTATTAAATATCTGCCTTAAGAAAATCTAAATTGGGAAATCTGGGAAAACCACCCCGCAAACGTCCCTGCCATTTCTCCTCTCTAGCAGGTTGGGTCTCACTGGCCGTCTGTGCACAACTCACTTTTGATCATGTTCACGTCATTGGCGCCGTCTCCGATGGCCAGCGTGATGGCTTTCTTGTACCTCTTGACCAGGTCCACCACCATGGCCTTCTGCTTGGGGGTGACGCGGCAGCAGATGACGGCGCTGCACTCGCAAGCCAGGTCCACGAAGTTCTTCTGCCGCTGCTCTTTCTTAGCTTCCAGCCTCCTTTTGCTTTGGGTCCGCATCCGTCTTTCCTCTTCTGTCCTCGGGAACTTCAGATTCAGAATCTTACTTTTCTTGGTCTTTTTCTCTAGAAGAATTTCATTCTGTGAAATCGGAGAACGAAGGGATGACAGTCATTTTAGTTTTAACACCAAGAGCAATACGACTGAGATTTAAATTATGTCAAGGATAATTTGGGGGTTATATCATGGATTGTATAAATATATTTACAACAAATAAACTGATTTTTATAATCAAAACATATGTTCTGATTATAAAACATGTTCACGACGAAAATTTAGGAAATGCAAAAATCTACAAAAAAAGAAAATGAAATTTAATCAGGAACACCACTTTTACCAATTTGGTATAATTCCTTTCATATATCATATAATATTAAGTCTCAAACTTGGAAAGTCATACTTTAATTTATAGGCTAAGAGATTCTGAGGTTGGCAGTTAACATGCAAAACCATCTAAAATTGGTCCAAAAGGAATTTCTTTTGTTTGAGTCAAAGGCACAGACAGAGCCACCAAGGATACATACCAACCAAGAACCGGTGATGATTAAGGCACGGTTTCCGCCAGAAGGGAAAAAGGGTTCGTGCACAGGGGGTGCAAATTTTGCATAGACTCCACCTCTATTCCTCTGGTTTTCCATCCTCGTGTGAAGAAGAGAACTTGGGGAAAGTAAATTTAAGTGTTTAAAGTATAAGACATATAAACAGGCCCTTAACGCTGAGAATTCTGACATTTTGTTTTTTTAAAATTGTGGCAAAACATAACATTTTTCTTCTTCTTTTTTTTTTTTTGCTTGTTTTTTGTTTGTTTTTTTTTTAAGACAGGTCTTGCTTTGTTGCCTGAGCTAGAGTGCAGTAGCATCATCGTAGCTCACTGCAATTTCAAGCTCCTGGACTCAACTGATCCTCCTGCCTCAGCCTCTCAAGTAGCTGGGGCTATTGGCACACACTGCCATGCTTGGCTAATTTTTAAATTTTTTGTAGAGATGGGGTCTTGCTATGTTGCTCAGACTGGTCTCGAATTCCTGGCCTCAAGTGATCCTCCAACCTCAGCCTCCCAAAGTTCTGGAATTACAGGTGTGAGCCACCACACGGGGCCTTATAACATAAAATTTATCATCCTAACCATTTTTAAGTGCATAATTTAATAGTGTTAAGTATATTCACAATGTTGTGTAACTAATTTCCAGAACTTTTTCAACTTGTAAAACTGAAACTCTATACTCATTAAACAACTCCACCTGGTCTCTCCCCCACTCCCCTCCCCCCAGCCCCATTGCTGGTAACCTCCATTCTACTTTCTGTATCTATGAATTTGACCACTCTAGATACTTCAACCTATGTGGAATCATACAGTATTTGTCTTTTTGTGACTGGCTTATTTCACTTAATAATGTCCTCAAGGTTCATCCATGTTAAAGCTAGTATATGTCATAATTTTCTTCCTTTTTAGGGTTGAATAATATTCCACTGTATAGACAGACCACATTTTGTGTATCCATTTATCCATTGGTGGACACTTGGTTTGCTTCCACCTCTCGGCTGTTGTGAATAGCGCTGCTATGAACATGGGTATGCAGACATCTCCAGATGCTGCTTTCAATTGTTTTGAGTATATACCCAAAAGTGGGATTGTTGGATCATATGGTAATCCTATTTTTAGTTTTTTTTGAGGAGCCACCATACTGTTTTCCATAGTGGCTATACTATTTTACATTCCCACCAATAGCGCACAAAAGTTCCAATTTCTCCATAGCTTCACCAACACTTGTTATTTTCTCTTTTTTTGGTAGTAGTCTTCCTAATGGGTATGAGGTAATACCTCATTGTTGTTTTGATATCTATTTCCCTAACGATCAGTGATGTCGAACATCATTTCATATGCTGATCAGTAATGTGTATATCCTCACTGGAGAAATGTCTATTCAGAGTACTTTGCCTGCTTTTTAATCGGCTGACATATAATTTTACTAAGTCTGGATTCTTCCACTATGGGGGCACCATGCTCTTGGTACTTCATATTTCAAAGACAGCTGAAGGAAGATACAGTTGAAAATGTATACACAAGCGACAGAAGGCAGGCAACCTTGAACTGAATTATAATACACTAGGGTGAACCCTACTTGACTGGCTACTGTTTGGCAGAAAGAAACTTATTTCTACATAAACAAAATCATAGCTGCTTTTGAGAAATACTCAGTGCTTCATAGCAAATTATTGAGAAGACCACATATATTAATAACACTTTCATGTGATAGAAAAATGAATCATGAAATTTTTCCATGGAAGGGACCTTAAATATCTTTTATTTTGTTTTTCTTTTTGGAGACAGAATCCTGCTTTGTCGCCCCGGCTAGAGTGCAGTGGCATCATCATAGATTACAGCAACTTCAAACTCCTGGGCTCACGCCATCCTCCGGCCTCAGCCTCTGGAGTGGCCGGGACTATAGGTGTGTGCCACCATGCCCAGCTAATTTTTCTATTTTTTTGTAGAAACAGGGTCTCGTCCTTGCTCAGGCTGAGGACCTTAAATATCTTGTCTAATCTCTTCATGTTACAAAGAAGGAAATCAAGCCAGAGAGAGGTGATGTGATTTGCCTGCAGCAAGCTGATAGGAAAACTGGAATGAGGATTCAGTTGCCCTAACTCCCTGCCCAGGACTCTTCCTATTACACAAACCCAGCCATTATTCTTCACCTTCAAAAGAAGGCTTCTCAACCTTGGCACTATTGATGTCTCGGGCCAGATCATTCTTTGTTGTATGTGGCCATCCAGTGCATCGTAGGATGTTTAGTACCATCCCTGGCCCCCACCCACTAGAAGCCAGTAGTGTCCTTCCTCCCCACATATAACCACCAAACATGTCTCCAGACATTGTCGTATGCTCCCTGGAAGGCAAAATTGCCCCACATTGAGAATACTGTACTAGAGGATTAAGTATCTAGTATCCTTTCTCTACATTAATTTAATTCTCATTTTCAAGTTGTAAGACAAATCATTAAAAGACCGAAGAAGATCAAAAATAGTTACCTATGCAAACCATTTTATAGGAATCATTTCAGGAACCATCTAGAAAGATGATTCATCTCTCTATAAAGGTAAACTTGGCTAAGAGCATGATCATAAAATTTACTACTTGCATAAATTGTTTAATTTAGCTTAGGGCACAACTTTCAACAGAGACCAGAAATTTATTAAAGCCCCATCTACAAGAAGTAAACAAAACCACATGGTAATTGAGCAAATTACTGAAAACCGAAAACTGCTGAAATAAACATATTAAGCATTTATTTGTCTATTGCTACTTTTTAAAAACCTAAAAGTACAAAGGGGTCTGATGTATGTGCCTCTATACAAACAGAACTGGTTTAGATTATAAGGCTACTGATTGTGTCTGAGTTGGCAGAGCGCCGATATACTGGAATGACTCACAAAAGCTCTACCGCCATCATTGTGAAGACGACTAATAACAACCATCAACTCCCTCATCATCTCAGCAGCCCCCACAAGCGTGTATGTTAACAGTGTAATGTGACCTCGTGACAGTCCGAGAGAAGTGTTGTAAAGAAAAAGCTTGAGGAATAAATGGAACTTTCAAGCCATCAGTTAAGCACATCATGGTAACTGCGTGCAGCACATTTATGGCTTCGTAACAAGACAGGGCTTACTCGTTACACATTTCTAGCTCTGCTGCAACCCCGATTCCAAGCTAACCCTGATTGCAAAGGTTTCAGCCCAAGCCAAGGTTGGAAACGTCAGGCTTGCCCCATCTAGACCAGACCACAGATGACCTGCACCACGTAACCCCACAAACATTTCCTTCTGGGCCAAGGTGGTTTTATTCTTCCCATTCTATTTCTTTCAAAAGTTAAAATTTCTAGAAAAAGCAAACCATGAATATAATTCATATTAATTTGTTAATGATATCACATACTCGCTTTCTTTTTCAGTAAGCAAGGATGTTGGACTTCTAAGGAGTGGAGAAAAATGGCCCCTGAAAGGCCTCGAGTTTCCTTAAAACTAAAATCTGTCCAAAATAAGGCCAAAACATGATAACTTGGAACTACCTGTTCTCTCGCTTCATTTAAACAAGAGGACACTGTCCCAGGTGACATATCGTAGCTCCTATTTCTCTATATCTGCTGCCTTGTACCGCTAGTCTGGCCTTTGTGAAAATGAGCTGTGACGTCATCACACACTGTGGGCTCTTCACTTACTTTATATCTTCCCCGTAGCAGACAGTGGTGTCTTCAGTCAGAAGTTCACAAGCAAATCCTATATTTTCGGCAGTTTCTACAATACAATAAAATTAAGTCAAATGTTGTTTGTTCCTACTGTTGAATTGAATAATTGACTTTATCTAGTACTGATGATTTTTTCCCCCAATTCATGAACATAACCAAATTCAATCAAATATGCTGTTTTTCTGTAGCAATGTACAGAAATCACATACAGAAAAAAAAATCCTTTTCTTTGTAAGAAACATACAAGTCAAAGTCTGGTTTGAGATGTTTTCAATAATAAAATGTGCTATATTATCAAGTATATAAACTGGTTATTTACTAAGTCTATATTCAGTAAATTACTAAATACGCTTGGTTCATGCAGCTTAATCACTCTGTTATGGGGAGGGAAAAATAACCATTTCTATCAACCCTCACATGAAGATATTTTTCCCTTTTTATTACCACCCATTTGATAAGGTCGAGGCTGTGCTTGCCTTAACTTTGCAGAGTGTATAACCCATTGATGATTTCAGAGCAATAGACATTATCTTATTTCCTGGGGAAGGCCTGCAGAGTAAAGTATCAATGCCAAATAACTGCTTGTTAACCTCTAAATTTAGCAATTAAAATTTCTTTTCTTGGGTATTAAATTTTAACTATAATTTTCAGGCGATCAAATGGACAAGAAAACAAAAGTTGCTTTTCAGCACTTTGTATTGTTCTACTCTATGCCCAACAAATGGCAAAGCACTGGGAGGACAAAGGGATGAGGGGGTGGCCCTTTCAGGACAGGAGCCCACGTCTCGCTGGAGAGAGAAAACCAATCACAATCAGCAAGACATGGCCAGGAGCTAAATTATAAGGAAGAAACTGCTACTGAGGGAGAGAAAACATCTTCCTTCCAAAGAAATAGTGTTTGTAGAGGATGGCAAGTTAGAGAAGGTCATCTTGGGCAAGGTAAACAGCAGCTATAAATACTTGTGAATTAACATATGCTTCCCTACACAATGAATTACCCTTTTTGTCTCCAGTAAGCACCCAGATCTTAATGTCAGCTTTTGCAAGTTTTGAAATGGTTTCTGGGACGCCATCTTGTAGCTTGTCTTCAATAGCTGTAGCTCCTAATAGCTGGAATGTACATTTTTAAAAAAAAGGAATTAGCAAATAAACCAAAAGTTTTCTATGCTTACAGTTTGCCAACCTGGAAAAACAAGGGCTAATTATACACCCCGGGGTTGGTGCTGTACTGGGGCCAACACCGGTGTTGACAGGGAAGGTGGCCATGTTTCACATTCACCACAAACCAGCACAGCTAGACATTTTTTTCTTAAAGGATGAACTATTTAATTTACCAAGACAAACATACAAGTACAAAATCAAGGACATTAAAAATATACTTTCCTTGTGTATTTGTGGCTTTACACAGACATAAGCCAGTTCCAATACTAGCTATTTGTTGAACATTTCCCATTGATCTAAACCCTGTGAGCACTAGGTATTAAATTTTGAAAATTTAGAAAGGGTATATTTTTCATGTTTCAAGATTTTGCAAAATATGAATTGTTTCAGTAATTCCCACAATTATAATAAGTAGATGTGGGTTTGTCACAGTGTAAAAATCATAATGAATTTTAATAAGTGATATAAAAATGACAGAATTACATTAGAACCTCTCCTAATGTTTTTTCTCTTTTTGTTTCTCATAATGGCAACTTTTCTGCTGTTTTGCCGAACAAAAGAAATTTAAATGACCTACTTCCATTGTACCAATGTCAAATGCTGAAGTTAGAATTATCTTTCAAGCATGAGATCGAAAATGTAATAAAACTTAATAAAGTTTTCAATTCTGTTTAGAATAGCAAGAAAAAATTACTAAGGCTAAAACTCACGATTAAGTCTTTTTCAATCTCCTCATACACTTTATCCAGAGCTTCGTCCCGGTTGGTTGAGGCCACACTGGCAGCCATAAACTTTTTATTCCATTCTGCAAATTCTTTTTCTTCAATTTCCTTGTAGCAAAGGCACAGGGTTCTAAGAGTTTCACTTGCAAAGATCTGTTTTATCGAGAAAACAATCCACCGATGCAAAGAATTGTTAATTTTATGTAATTCGACATTAAGTTTGAAATCTTCCCTTGAAGTAATATGCTGACAGTATTTAAAAAGAGAAAGATGATGGATTCTGTAAAAATATATTCTACAAAGGGGATTAAAGTCCACTGTATAATAGACTTTGTTTTTCTAAACTTCTACAGGGTCCTAGGATTGTACTTCTAGTTCCCAAATTAGTTAAAGGGAAAAATCTACACTTCTTCTACATCAAGTCACTAGAGTCAAGAAAATCATTTTCTCTTAATGACTAAGAAAACAACAAATGAAGGGAGCTACTTGGGGTATAATGATATAAACACAGACCTGACAACTTTATAATTTGTTCCAACAAACTGTGATACAAGTCCAATCAGCTATGAACTCTCAACCAAGCACTGTTCCCTCAAACCAATTCAAAAATACATGAGCCATTGTTAAAGCTGAGGTCAAATATTTTAACAAAAAAGGGTATCTGGACATTTTCCAATCATGAATAGATCTAAACCATTTTAAATAGCTTCAACATGAACCAGTGAAAAACTCTCATTACTTTATAATCACATCTTGTCTAGCCAAGACAGTACAAGTGGTTCAACCAAATGAGTGTGTGCTTTCAAAGATTCTTTGGAAAGTTCTGCATTTATTTGGTTAGATTGTCACTGTTCACATCTTCATGAGGACTCATGTATTTTAACTGCATCAGTGTCAGCATATAATCTTAAAACGTGACCCGACTTAGTGAACAACACATATATTCATCAAGCTTCTCTTCAAAGGACGTTTGGCTGGCTCTAAAACTCAATCGATCCTTAAAACGAAGGGGAAAAACCACCCTTTATTAAGCATCTACTAAGTGTTAGGAACTGCGGAAGATGCTTTTTCTTGCAATGACCCTCCCTGGGAGGAACTATTCCCTCTCTCTTTCACATACAGAATTAATGATTCATATATTGATCATTTTCCCCAAGGACACAAAACTAGTAAAGAGGCAGTACTGGGACATTAGGTCTCCCTCATCTCCTCCATACCTCACTGCCATTGTTATACAGAACCCAAAATGACATGCAGATTGCTAATCAAGTCCAAAAATGCAAGTTCCAGAAGCATTGTAAGTAGGTACAACATCATTGGACTAGGTATACAGCTTCCTAAGATAAGGACTTTGAAGTCATTGAGACCAAACTGTTTTACTAACAAAGGTATCAAAACTTAATGATCCAATGTGTTGCTTTGTCATCCCCTGTCATACATGGATGCTTTCTTTCCTTCATTCTACACTTGCAAGTTAGTGGAGTTCTTGGGGGCCAGACACACAGATATCAAGACTACAGCCTAGTATGATTAAGAAGCTTGCTCAAGGTCACTGGAAGACAGAAGCTGCTCCGGTGCCTCAGTCCCACGTACTCTGCAGACCTGGATGCTGGAAAGAGCACCACAGGCACTTCCTAGAAGTCAGTGGCAGGGGCAGAACTGGAACCCAGGTGGCCAGATTCCTGCTTTGGCACTTTTTCCACCCAACTGCGCCAAAGCAACTGTTAATATACAGCTTACGCTCGAGCTTAAGAGATAGTACCAGCAAGTATGATCAAAATCTCCAGCAGGAGAGTAAAAGTGAGACTTACATCCAAGGCATCCTGTGTTTCTTGCTTTGCAGGATTCATTCGATGTAACCGTTCATAAATCACAGTGTCGGCACCTTTACAATACAGCCTGATACTGCCTTCTGGGGTTCGTACTGGTAGCAAGGGAAGGAAAAGCACACAACAAAGTTAAGCTTGATCTCTTATTAGAAAGCCACATTTATAAAGTTCATTTGAAATGTTGCTGGGCTCATAATCCACTGTTAACTTAAAATCATCAACACATCTAGAAAAGCGTTGCCGTCGGCACGAGTCGGTAAGTCATTACCTACATTGAAGATAATAGTGAAAATATAGATGAAAAGATTCCTTCACAGTCAGCTCGGTTTTCCATACCCTTATTCTTCCAACAAATATTTACTGACTCCCTGCTATGTGCTATGCCCTGTGCTACCCACTTTCTTCCAGAGAATTTTCTTTGTGCATGCCGACCACCAGGAATCTTATTTATGAACTCACAGCTCTTACTGCCTTTAATACTCAGATCATAAGCACTCCTTATGACCATCTTCTTGCATTTTTTGACCTATGCTATGATTTAATCATTGTATATGCCTCATCACTAACTGGATTTTAAGTCAAGGTAGATGGCAGGCATGAAATTAGTCTAGATCTGTGTGATATGGAAAGCACTCAATAAAATGTGCCTAATGACAGTGCTACAGACGGTTAAATCTATGTATTTTTATTGGTTTAAAATTCAGTATCATAGTGGAGAAGGCTTGTGGACACCACCTTAACCAAGTGGTCAAAGTTAACATCCCCAATGAGACAAACATCATGTGCCTTCTGATGTGATATTTGGAGAAGGCACAGCATCACTTACGGATTCTTCCTGCCAATGCGTAACTTTGATCTAATCATGAGACACCATCAGACAAACCCAAATTAAGGGACATTCTATGAAATCACTGGCCCAGGTCAGGTACAGTGGCTCACGCCTGTAATCCCAGCACTTTGGGAGGCTGAGGTGGGAGGATCGCTTGAGGCCAGGAGTTTGAGACCAGCCTTGGCAACATAGAAAAATCTTGTCTTTACCAAAAAATAATAATAAAAGAAATTAGCCAAGAGTGGTGGCATGTGCCTATAGTTCTAGCTACTCAGAAGTCTGAGGCAGGAGGATGGCTTGAGCTCAGGAGTTCAAGGCTGCAGTGGGCTATGGTTGTGCCATTGCACTCCAGCCTGGGCGACAGAGTGAAACCCTGTCTCTAAAAAAAGAAAAAAAAAGATAATTTGCCTGTAGTTTTCAAAAACGTCAATATATAAAAGATTAAAAAGAGGCTGAAGAACTGTGGTTGATTCCGTCATGATCACCTGACACAACCTGCCATCTTGGATTGGATCCTGGATCAGAAAGACAAGAGGGAGGGAATTTCCTGGTAAAATTTGAAAAAGTCTATAGACTAGATAATACTGTACGGGGTTAAAATTTTCTGATTCTGGTCATTACATTGTATATACGAGTGAGTGTTCCTGTTCTTAGGAAACACCCACTACAGTCTTTCGGGGAAAGGGGCATCAGGTCTGCAATTTACTCTCAAATGGTTCAGAAAACAAGCTGTCCATATAATGAAATCGACAGAGAAAAGGTGACAGATGTTAACCACTGGTGGATATGAAAGAGTATACAAGAGTTCTTTAAACCATTCTTGTTACTTTTGTGTAAATTTGAGATTTCAAATTGCGAACTTTAAACAATTCAATGCCAGGACGAGATCATCCCCTCCGCTCGGTGGTCTGTCATGTGCCTGGACTGGAGGTCTAATTTTAGTTCATAAGCACAGCCTCGCATGTCTCGGGACTCCTCTCCTGCGAGTGCTCCCTTCCCTGCCATACGGTACAGAAAAAAGTGCTCAGAAGGCTCAAAAATAAGGGAGCACATGTCGTAGGCAGCACCACAAACATCCACCTGCTGCTCTGGTTGTGTTGCCCCTGCCAGCCCAGATGCGGCAGCTGGTAGCCCGTGTGGTTTAAGAACGGCCACAGCATCGGCGAGATTCAGACATGCCACAGCTGTCCCTCTGAGTAAGGGAGATGGTGGAGAATGAAGAAAAAAATGCCGGTTTCAGTAAGCCTGTGGAAATCTTCCAGGAACCAAGTAGTTGGCCCATTGCCTGCTTTATCCTGGTGTCACTCAATAAAACGGGCAACAGGCAACATTTCCACGAACGATGCACGAACATACTCTGAAGGACACTTACGGATGATGGACATCCGCTTCCGGTCACTGTTGAAGTCCAGGATGGCGAGAACGCTGTAGGTCCTCTCGGTGCCCAGCTCGCTGACGGTGATGGTGTTCTGGGTCCTGGCGAGGAAGGCAAAGCCGAAGTTCCTGGCGGCGTTGACCAGGGCGCCTTCGTCGGGAGAGGCCGCCTGGTAGTTGAGCTCACCTAACGAGGAAGCAGGAGAGAAAACTCAGAAGAGCTGGAAAACCAAACGCAGAGCTCACTCTGGGTCCTCCACCGAGGTTCCATAGGGATTAAGATGTATGGCAAAGCCCAAAACAGAGCCAGGAAAACAAGTCCTGGACTCTGAGGGATTATGCCAAGATTAAGACTTCTTAGACTTGAAAGTTCTATTTTGAATTATAAACAGTCAGGTAAACTAGAAGTAAAACAACTGGCAAGAAAAAAATTCCTATGATCCCACCATCCAGAGGAAAAACCACTCTGTTGACATTTTATCATACCTTCCAGTCCTTTCGAAAGGCCCATTTCTACTTTTTTTTTTTTTTCCTCTTTTACAGTGCTAGCTGAAAGCAGACAAGTCAAACAAAATGCCCATTTCTGAAACAGTTTCTATCATGCTGAATATACATCTACATCCTGATTATCTTAATGCATTTTGAGCATGTTTGCCTTATCTTTGAAAAATTCTTTATATATTTTAATGAATGTAAACATGTTACCGTTTTCCCCATTACAGGGACTTAGTTTAGATCCAAAATTTTTTGTTCTCAAAAATAACAATATAATAACCTTTGTGTGTGTGTGTGTGTGTGTGTGTGTGTGTGCGCACACACAAAGATATTTCTGTCTCTAAGAACAGATTCCTGGTAGTGAAAATATTGAGCTAGAGAACATAGATAATTCTTGAGCTCATTGGTATATATTACAAATTTGTTTTCCAAAAAGGTTGTGCTAGCTTAACTTCCCTCTAGAAGAGTGTACTTACTTTACCATAGTTATATTCTCCTTTTAAAAAAACTATTAGTCAATTTGATCAATAGCTTGATGGAAAACTACCTTTTGTTCAGAACTACACTTCAGCAACAAGAATAAATCTCACAAAGTTGCCTGAAAGAAACCAGACACGGAAAAGTACATATTCTACGTGACTCTACTCACACAGACCGAAAACTGACAAAGCTAACCTGTGTTACACAAAGTCAGAAGAGTCATTTTCTTGGAAGGTGATCACTGGAAGAGAACACAAAAGGGACTTCTGGGAGATTGATAGCATTCTTTTTAAAAATCTCGGTGCTCATTACATGGGTGCACTCAATTTGTAGAAAGTCGTTGACTATATACTTACGTACACGGCTCTGTACACATGTTGTACTTCAATAAAAAGTTTAAAAAATACTCTACCTACCCTCCAGCTTCTATTTTCCTCTGCTAGTTATTCTGCTTCAAAACAGAAAGAAAAAGCACTTCCATGGCCAGATGAATTTGTACAGAAAAGGGCATTTCATTTTCCTGTGTGGTTTGACCAGGACGCAGGCCACAGCTGCCTGGGCAGCCCTTTACACCTCCGCGTACTTGGAATGGTGGGACACGCCAGGGTGAATGGTGGCAGTGAAAGCCAAAGGCTCCGTTCTTCCCTACTTTACTCATATGCTGGCTCAGATGATTCACTCTAATTAAGTCAGTATTCATCGCTTCCCAATTAATACATAAAGATGATACTTTAGATTGTCTATTTGTTCACCCAGTCACATACCAGAAGTTATAAATGTACTTGCTAAATCCAGCCATTCTCCAAACATACACATGTGCCAGAGGGCAAACTATTTCACCAAACTAAACAAGCAAAGCCGATCCCTTTTTGCCACCATAGCTGGTACGGTGACACATTGCGTAACATTGACTGCAAACTCGTTTCCAACAGAGAAAAGAAACAAAATAATAAATGGTGGTAGAGTTCCCATGAGTGACACACTTATATCAAGAGCAAACACCTTGACGTTTTTTATCATTGAGAAGAAAATCCTTCCATTCCTTTCTAGCAATGGAATCACAGAATAGCAGACTATAGAGATGCGAAAAACCTCAGATTTGGTCCAAACTCTAACTGTATATTTGCAGGAAGGCAGTTGGACTATAACACAATCTTCTGAAAAAAATCTTTACAGCACACTTATAGGCAACCAGAGAGACCTTTTCTTTTACAGACTAATTTGTGGATCATGAAACT
>RJWJ010022168.1:0-27146 GCA_004363605.1 Indri indri | reverse complement strand
TGTGTGAACTATTTTCAAGTTGCATATAATTCTTGCACAGAAAACAATAAAAAATAACAAATTAGAAAGGATTGTTTTGTTTCCAAAGTTTTATTCTATTTTCGTAATAAAACACCATTGCCCCAAGGAAAAAAATTTTTTTCTAGTGTGTCAGTCAATGTGTTAAAACAAAGACATCCCCCTCCCATACACTCTTCCTGTCTCTATTTTGCTTTTTTTTTTTCCTGGTGACTATGTTATTTTATTTTTTTATTTTTTCAGAATATTATGGGAGTACTAACATTTTGGTTACATGTATTGCTTTTGTACAGTTTGAGTCAATGTTATAAGTGTGCCCATCACCCAGATAGTGTGCACTGTACCCATTAGGTGTGAATTTACCCAACCCCACCCACCTGCTTGATTTCTGCTGAGTTTTACTTCCATATGTGCATGTAAGTGTTTGATTAGTTCCAGTTGAATAGTGATACATGCAGTGTTTGTTTTTCCATTTTTGTGATACTTCACTTAGAAGAATGGTCTCCAGTTCCATCCAGGTTGTTACAAAAGGTACTAGTTCCCCATCTTTTTTTTTTTAATAGCTGAGTAGAACTCCATGGCATACATATACCACATTTTATTAATCCACTCATGTATTGATGAGCACTTGGGTTGATTCCACATCTTTGCAATTGTGAATTGTACTGTAATAAACATTCGAGTGAAAGTGTCTTTTTTATAAAATGACTTTTGTTCCTTTGGGTAAATGCTCAATAGCGGGACTGCTAGATCAAATGGTAAATCTACTTTTAGTTCTTTGAGGTTTTTTTATTTTTATTTTTTTTTTGGTTTTGGGTTTTTTCAAAATTCCATGTGTAGCCTAAATTCCTTGATATTTATTCAGAGAGAAATCTGGGGGAGAATGAGGGATTGCAAAGGAAGATAGACATTAGAAAAATCTACGTTTGTCTACCTTACTACTGATAAGTGTACTTAAGGCTTAGTGGAGTACTGAGTCTCCATGGTTTGAAGCCTGAGAATGTTAGCCAAGGTGGTTTCTCACCAGAATCCAGATGCTTGTATAATTATTACCTTTCAAATGTAAGGGTGAAATTACCAGAAATAAAAACAGCACATTGTCCATAAATATTCCTCTGATTCCCATTTTCACTCTTACTCCTCACTGAAACCATTCCTTTAAAAGGAATGGTTCGTGGGGTCTTACCCCTTTCAGAGCCACTACCAGCTATCCTCCTCCAAATCTGTGATAAATAAAGAGATGACATATAAAAGCTGTGGGCCAGTTACATCAACAGAGCAGTAAGATGATTTCTGTTGTCACTCCTCCTCCCACCTGACTGACATCCCCAGATCCCTCCTCTAATGAAATTCTGAAGCTGCCACTAAATATACAGCTATATTAGACAGGCAGTTGATACCCTTTTTGAGTCTGTGAGTTTCTTATTGCAAAGAATTGTTTTGGACCGTAAGAGATAAAAATATTGCTTTCTATTTAAACATATAATGGCAAAAAATGTATTTAGATGATGTGATTATTAAAATAAAAATTCATTAAACACTACTAAATTCATAGAACCTTTTTTTTTGTCAGTACTGAAGAGAATGAAAAGGAGATGCAGGACAGGTTTACAGTGTAGTAAGGAGAGCAAGGTATCATCATATGAGGATTTCTACAGAAGCAGCTGCCAACCTACGAGTGACTTCAGGAGCCAGGAGGCTGTTGGAATTAGGACTGGAAATCAATGGAAACATCAATATAGCATACATCTTATGCATCTGTATGATTTTCAAATGTGCTCCTTCATGGACAATTTCTTCCAGTATTTACTCTCATTACACTGTTAGTCTTCTATGTTACCTCTCCTAATACAACTGTGCTTTTCTTTCTTTCTCTGTACTGTGCCAGGCACTCCTTGGAAAGAGAAGTCTGTTATTATCCCAGAAAGAGCGGCTGCAGTTCAGTTATATGGTTTGGCATAGGGGTGGGGGAAAATGAGTTACATTTTTTGTGTGTCATTTTCTGAAATTACATCTATCTGTTATTTTAAAACTTATGGGTAGAAATACAAGTATGCCCCCAGTTTAAGAAAACCTGATATATTAAGTTATAAACTTAAAAACCAGACAAAGTCCAGAGGGGGTTATTTTCATTATGATAAAATTTCTTAAAACAAAAAGGAGGATTCACTCTTTGGCTCTCCTGATACATTTTCTATATTTACAACTACATATATGTTCATATGTTTGCTTCCAACTCTAATTTTGAGATGAAATACAAGGGGTTTTTCTCTTCTACATAATTTTCCTTTAGTGGAATATTGTGGTCTTATAACAAATGCTGGAGTTGTTTGCCATTGACATCCTCTTGAGAATTGCTGTTTACTGTTTCTTGCCATTTTGGGAAAAAATGAAGCTAGATTTTTGGGCTTTTCAAAATAATGGTTGTATATCTTCAAAACAGCTAATAAGGACAACCAATGTGTAGCCTTGCCTTACTGGCAGTGCTTAAATTTGTATTAATAGTATTAGAACAATGATTTAAAAATACATATTCTTCAAAGTACGTTGAGGCATTAATAGGGCAGCTGGTATTTACTGACCATCTACTATGTGTTGGGCTTCTGCTAAACATTTTCCATGTGCCAACTCATTTGACTCATTTTTACAAACAAGGAAAAAGAAATATAAAAATGTAAATACATTTAACATTTTACAGTGAGTAGACGCAGTGAGTCTACAGTGAGTAGACACCGAATTCAAGCTGAGATGTTTGACTCTAGAGCCTGTTTGTTTTTTTTTTTTGGTCTTCTTTTTTTCTTCTTTCCTCTTCCTTTTCTTTCCCTTCTTTTTCTTTGCATCCATACAAAACACCCCTTTCTACTTCCTTTCCTCTCACTCCTCCATTTCGTTCATTCTTCCTCTCCTCCAGCTGATCTCTGCATGCTACCTTGATTCCTGTCTCTGTGATAGGCACTGGGAATTCATTGTTGCCCTCAGGGAACTTAAAATTCAGTCTCCAGGATGGGCTGTTCATTTGTGCTTTGAATGAATGAATGAAGAGAGAAAATAAAATGGATTTCTCTCATAATTTTGGATAGCTTATTACTGCTATTAGTAAATAAGGCTAAAGTCGCAGATAGACTTCAAATGCATAAACTATTAGGAAATATTTAAGTACAATTTACTAAAATCTCATGAGTAGCCTCTTTCCCCGGGCATAGTGTTAATTGTAGACCCCTCAAAGAAAGAGCCAAACATGATGTAAAACATTTTAGATAGAGGAACTGAAAGAAAATAATTTAGACAGGAGGAAGTTTATGGGAGAAGTTTAAAATGTACTTTAAAATTTTCGTAGTTTTTCATGTTTTTCCTCTATTGATAGTACTTTTAAAATTATCATAGTGCTTGTACAGTTTCACAGATGTTTGCCTCCATGTTCTGCCATAATATTCAGAGTGATCATATTAATGACTAAATTGTTGACCAGTGTGCCTCTGAGTGGGTATTTACCACAGTTTACTTAACCATTTCCATTTCTCTCTTTGAAGGAACTCAGTTATTTCTAATTTTTCCAACTGCTAATAACACTGCAGTCAGCCTCTTTATGCATGTAACATTCCTTTCTTTGGTTCCATGTTTCTGTGCTGTGTTAGAGGTAAACCAGTAGCAGAACATCCAATTGAAGATTTTCTATTCGTATTTGGAAATACAGAGTGTGGGTGCAGGCCGGCAAAGTAAACTTCAGTGGTTATAGTGATGTTCTGACAGCTTCACCTGGGGAATCAAATTACTTTTTTGTGTAGTAAGATCATCATTATTAAATAACGAAATAATTTGTCTACCAAAAGGAAGAAATAATGAAGGTAAGATCATTGTTTACTTTACTGAAAGGCTACTGAAATGTAAACTCTTTTGTACTTGCTAATCAAATCAATTAGAAAATAAAATCCCTCTAAAATAGTTCTTAAGGAGAAAACATTATTTATATAATTTAAAAATATCTGTACATATTTATATAAAGCAAAATATAGTTTATTCCTTTATAAAGAACACCCAATTTCCTAGGTAGTATATATGTTGAATATCTATTAATAAGCCATGTGCATTAGTATATTAATTAATTAGTGGTTTCCATTCTTTTGTATTTAACACTAATAACAGACCCAGATTTCAGTCTCTTGTGGTCATTGCTATCTGTATGTAAGAGACAATTTTGATTTTACAGAGCTGTGTGTGAATTGTTTATACTTTTACATATCTTAAAAAGGACTATCTTCAGTCAAAGTTTATATAAAATAATTCTTTTGTAAAGACACATGAATATGATAGTACATGCAAATTTGTGTCAGTTACTCTTAAATAATCTAAATAATTTTTGAAAAAAACCCCTAAGATTCAGCCTTTATATCTATTGACATAAGTTTTAGAAATTATGGGAGAAAACTAGAAGTTATAATGGAACCATAATTACTATGGCCATGTAATAATTAGCATTCATAATTATAACAAATGCTATAATAATTATTTCTTTCTTACTAATCACTTATTATTCTAAATTCTCTCTGAGTAAAGATGTATATTTCGATGACAATATGGTGTCTCAGTGTTCTGAGAATATAAAGGAGTTCACAGTGGTGATTAGTTGGTAAGGAGGAAATCCCCCCCCACTTTTTATCCCTAATGGAATGTTTTATTAGGATTTTCCTTCAAAGGTGTGAATTCTCATTATTAAAACCAATAATGCCCATGTAAGTTGTCTTCTTATAGAAGCATCTACCTCACTGCAATTTTAAATCATTTATAGTCATCCTATTAATGAGGACTCTAGGGGTCTCTTCATTTGTGATTTTGGTAGCTGGATTCTTGAGCTGCCTGCAAATCTTTCACAAATCACTCTGTAGCAAAATATTGTTACCAAACAGTCATGGATTTATTTATAATAGAATTCAGAACTTCCACTGGTGAATAGTCAAGCAAACACATTTATTATTTAAGATGCATTAGATGCTCAAGGAAACTTTTAATGTAACCAGGAAGTAATAATTTACTAGGGTTAGAAATAACTTGAACCAAGAAGTTTGTATCAGAATAGACATAAAACAGTAATAGATCTACACTTGCAAAATTGTTCCTATTCCTGTTTGAAATATGTTATTTATTTTAGTAGCACAGTTGAGAATTGCATAGAGACTTATGTGGAAAGTATATCCCTTGAGTTTCACTGTTTTTCTAAAATTTTAAGGTTTAAAAAGAATTGAGAAATCCACAATAATGAAAAAAAAATCCTTATTCTATCTTCTTTTTTCAGAAACAAATGAGGACTGAAACTTCACAGTCAGTCTTTTTGGATTAGGTCATAATAATATGGTGTTATTAATTGAATTTATAAGAGCTATCCTAATCTCAGCACACCTAGCTAATGTGGTTGTGCCATCTTTGCGCTCATAAATCTAATGTAGTTAGAACACAATTGACAATATATAAAGTTGTTTTTTAAAAAGTAAGATATTAAAAAAGACTTTCTTTAATATTTATCAACCCGGAAGTTAATAAATGTGCCTATAAGGTAGCAATAGAAGAGAATTGGTTTGAAACATTTTCAACATGCAGCAACACTGTCTTTACAAATGAACTTTTTCTGGGTTTTTAACATTTTACTGACTGAGTTAAAATCTTGAAAAGATAGTCTTTGTTTTCTTTAGCCTTTTAAATTGAATCCATATGTAATAACATACCCTGACATCCTATCCACAGGCCTTATAATCATTCCATTGTAGTTTTAGGGGCATCTCCTAAAATTATGTGACTATATCCAGATAGTCATGAATATCATTATTATTTTCCACTCCCACTTACAGCTTCTTGTTTACTAAGATCTGTAATTTTTTTGCTAATTTTAAAGTTTGTGATTCTTGGGTTAGACTGTAAAGTTCACATGTGTATATGACAGAGATTTTTCTTCCTCATATTTCATTCATGATCCAAGTCTCAGTTTTGACTTCAAAAATCTTTTTAATGTTTTTTCTCACCTATAGTAAAAAATTATATATTAAAAGTAAATTATATTTATTATTATGTTCATGGTTATATAAAATGTATGACGAAGTCTTAAAGGGAACTTGCAAGTTTTATTTTTCAAACGGTTTATGTATAATTATCAACCTTTAAAACATTTTTTTCTCCTGTTAAAATATTCTATCAACAAACAATTATAAAAGATAAAATTGTTTAAATAGACTTATCAGAACTTACATTGATTCTCATCTCGTCTGGTCATTTTTATTAGAGTATTAAGTAAATGTGGTTAAAAGAACTTATTTAGATAAAAGACTATGCAGCAGTCTCCTCAAAAACCTTACCCCCCAAAATGGCAATTGACATTATTTTAAATTTAAAAGATATTAGTATATCAGCCAATAATCATTTTCATTTATTTTGAAAATCTTTGTTCTATTCAGGTTTTAAAATAGATTTTAACAATCTATTATGGTAATGAATTACTGCTTTAAGGAATGCTATTTGATATATTCTCGGGAGTTATGTAACTACCATGACATATTTTTACTCAGTAATTTTCATCTCAGTAGAGACATATTTAAATAAGTAATGTTATTCAAAATGATTCCTGAAGTCTTTTGACTCATTTTCACTGTATAGAAAATATTAAGGTTAAAACTACAAAGTGATTGAAGCTAAATGGGAGCCTACTTTGATTATAAAGGAAAATGATATTCAATTAGACAATTTTATACCTGTGAGACTTTTCAACAGATAGTGGTAGGTTGTCTATTTTAAGAGCATAAATCAGACTGCGAATGGATTCCTTAAAAATTGTGTATGCAACCCTGCTTGAAGATGCATTCCCTTAATTTATGATACTGTCATCCTGTGACTGACAACTAGTGAATATATTGTGTTGATTTCATAATGCTTGACAGCCTATACAACCACAGAACAAATTGGTAAAATCCTAGGTCTTGAAAAGACAGTGCTGAAAGAGCCTTTCTTTTGATTTTCCCTTTCTTAACTCATGTACTCCATGAGAATGCAATATAAGTAGATTGATTACTTACAGTTGAAAGAAAATACTTAAATTCGTATTTTCTACTAATTGTCAAGACTGTTGAATGAGTTTTTAAGTCAGTCTTTTTGATACAATTCTCTGAGAGTGCAATTCTCTTAGTCACGATTGATATCACATCTACTTAAAAATCACATGAACCAAAAATTCATTTTAAATAGGTGGGGAAATGAATGCATGCATGCTATGAACATAAATGTGATCATTGAGCTTGGTTGGGCCCTTTATTGCTGATGTTTAAATATCCAGATGTTCCTGTGGAAATTATATATAATTTTGAAAAGTTTGTTTTCCTTACAGCTGGTATTATCTGCAGAAATATACGTTGGTAGCTCTGCTTCTTGGTGTTTCCCAGTTGCTTTCTTTAGCTAGTATTGAGTGATCTATGTCTCATTAAAATTTTAAACTGTCTGAAATAAAATTGTGCTATAGATCTTCACGTAATTTTTAACTGTGCTTTGTAGACTCTTGTTGATTTTGGTATTTTAATCAGCTATCATGACGAACCATCAGAAGAACTGTGTTTCAGGGAAGCTCTCTTGGTTGTTGTTTCTATCATAGAGTTTTCTGTGTGCCACAGGGCAAGTTATAATAAGGTGACAAATTGTTGTTGGTATAGTAACGCTTTCACTTTTCATCTATTTTCTAGCCTTCTTTCTTAATGAAGTAGCATTTTTAGCATTGAAGCTGAGCCAGGCTAGTTGACGAAAGAATCTCTAGTAACACAACTGACTGTTAATATTAGAGAAAACAGTACCTCAAATGAAGAGCGTAAAACATTGGCCCTCATCACAGATAGAAATACGATAAAAGCAAAGAATTACAACTGGATGATGAATAGCTTTTCTAGTTAATCAAGGGTTAAGGAGAAATTCTTAATAATTAATTGATAAGTAGAGGAAACAAAAAAATATCGTTTTATGAAAACTTGCAACTCTGGTTTGAAGACCCTTGATGGGCTTATTATTCAAATATTTTTCAATGTTTGGATGAAGTTACACATAGCATATCTAAAAATCAATTTTTAATTCATGTTTGTTTTTTATTAGATTAATTTCATTGAAAGCAATTGGCATTAGGGAAGTTTTAAAAATTTGCTACAAATTATGCTTTCGAGTTCATATCATATTACCTATAGTTTTTTTGAAGAAGAATTTTAAAAATATATTAAGCAAAGATTTTTTTTTTTTATTGGAAACAATGGCCTGCTACAAAATGTCTCCCTTCTTAGTGCCTTACATGTCCTAAGTACTCCTTTCCTCTTCATCTTCCTAACTCTTATCACCTCCCTTTCCCCAAGGGAACAAGCATTTTGTGTCAATAAACTTTGAAACTGAAAGTCCTATTAATTATACCATCAGGACATTGCATTTTACTTATATGAGTAAGAGTGAGCATTGATGGTAGTTTCAAAAAGAGAACCCAAATGCATAACCCCCTTGTGCCAGCACAGCTTTTCTGTACTGTTTTCTTTGTTACTATATTTTGAACAAGACAAGGACAGCAGTTTGGTATTAGTCATCCCTGTGGTTCTTGAGTTTCAGAATTTATCCTGTGTCTTCACCATAGACTAAATTTGTACTATAGTGAGGATGATAGGCAATTTGAAAGCTACTTCTACAAAGACATAAATGTCTGTATCTTTCAAATTTATATAATAATTATTATTACTTTTTTAGACAAAACTGGCTTTTTAAGTTTCATATTTATATCTTCCTCCTTATTCTTATTGGCACAAGCAAAACACTAAAAAACAAAACACACACAAACAACAACAATATCAAGAATAATGCAGAGAAACAAAGATAAGATCGAATTTTATTGTTTTTAGGATTTTAGGTACCCAGGGGCTTCTGGTGACTTTAAATGGAATTTGTGTGATGTTCATAGTATTCTCTGCAGTGACCACTGAGATATTTTCCTTTTTTTTCTTTTATTTTTTAGTTGATGAGATATTTTCTTTTGTCTCTCAATGACGCATTATTTTTTTTTTCATTTTGCTATATGTGTCTTTAAGTTAACTAAACCTGTTTATCTAAAATGTTGTGCCTTGATAGGTTTTAAAGTCATAAGGATTGTCATTTGACCTTTCTTTTAGAAAACAGGCCTTTAGCAGACCCGTGCTGTATATTTGCTCAAGAATTAATGATGTACACACACACACATATATGTGTATATATACACATATATAAAATAAGCTATGACCGATGGTAAAAATATAAACTGGCAGTTTCTTCTAGGGTCTTAGCTGTCTAAAATGTTAGTAAAATCATGTTTAATCTGAAATAAATACAGTCTTATTTGAACTGGATGAAATTTTTAGGCTTATTTCTTTAGCAGACAAATTTTAAAAAATGCTCAGTGGTTTAACAAAAGAAACTGAATCTTAAATAAAAAGAGAGAGAAGTGAATGAGAACCTTATCTGGTTTCACCTATAAAACCTCCAAAATAGTTTCTAAGAAAATGTGCCCTTGGGCTCATATCTCATATGCCAGGTTCTAGCCTAGGGCCCAATTTTTTTTCTACCTGATTTTTAAACTGATCAAATTAGAGGCTAAATTATGCTCTATATTTTAGTTAAGCCGTGTACTATTAACAGGGTACCCCAGGACTATCTCTGGTCTACAGCTGACCAGAAACTACTTGCCTCTGCACCTCTTGCAATTGCACATGATTGCTCTAGAGGAAATTCTCAAAAGCTCCATTCCATCAGAGCAATCTAAAATTAAGGAGTCGAGAAATAGGATTTTTACACGGGTGGGCTTTCAGAATTTTTGTTGACTCTTCTAGCCCTTTGAACTATAAGAGTATACAGTTGTTGTGTTTCACTTGGTTACATTTCTCGGGAAAGTACAAGAGCATGTATGGACTCAGGAAAAGATTTTCTAGTTCCTTTTGGGGTTTAGGTATTTGAATAATAACTGAGTAAATTGAATACCATAAAAGCATCAAGCTTAAAAAGGATCCTCTCCTCCCACATACAAACTGTAACATAGTTCTGGTAACACTAATGAAAATTACATGTAAATATCAACCAAAATATCTATTAAACATAGCCCACTAAAGCTATCACCTTTGATCAAAACTATCTGCTGTTTTTAAAAGGTCTGATAAAATTTCACTACCTATTCCCTTACCCATGAAGACTCCTGTAGTTACTCATAAATGTAGATATAAATTCTAAATACCTTATTAGGAAGTTCTTAAATTCTAATTGATATTGTTACTCATTTTGTTCAGTTTTAACCATGGCCACATTTATTGATTCTTCTGGAACTTTTACAAGTTTTTCCATTTTATTTTTGTGTAGAGTTGTTTTCTCTTTCTATATAGTACAAGCAAAAGCAGCCCTAATGTTTAAGATCTTTTATTTATGTTGCATTGCATTTTATTTTTCTTGTATGTTACTGAAATATGTACATGTGTGGTTTTAAATGTATTCCTTTTTTTTTCTTGAAATAAAATGTTGGATTTTATAGCTTCTGGTACCTAGATAATAAGGAAGAATATTATTAGCCAGGATTCCAACTAAAACCCTTTTTCTTGAGTAACTTGTTAGATAATTTCAGGGATGGTTTAGTTGGACGTGGATTTTTATACCCAGGATATTGCCCTAGTCATTTTCCTTTCTTGAAAAGGAGATATTTGATTGTGGTTAAATTGTGAAGTTGTAAAGCAATGTTAGCTAAATTTTTTACTATGTCAGCAAGCAGAATATTGTTTGCACTTCTTTGCTTTTTAAATGCTGCTCAGGGAGCTGCGTAAGTTATAATTGATGCACAGAAGAGATTTCGAATTTTATATGCCTATAAATTGGCACTGCTACATAGACTAGAAAGATGAGATTGGAGAAGTTATTTTCCCATGAGAATGATACAAATTACTGTCAAACTGTTTATGCTTGCTGTAAAAATATTTTCAGTGTACAGGTATTTGCTTACTATCTGGATAGCACTCTTATTAAAGTAGAATAACATTTTGAGCAAAATGAAATGTTTTCAGTACCATTGCATATTGTAGGAGGCTGTTTTAGTCATTCCAGGGCTTGAATGCCTGTAATTATGTTTGTTCTTTGAAACTCAGATAAATTTGCTTAAGTTTGGAGTTTTAGAATTTTAAAGGACCACAGAGTTTATTCGGTCCAGTCTTCTTATTTTACATATGAAGAAACTGAGGCCCAGAGGAATTAAAAAAAATATGCCAAGGTCAAAGAACTAGACATTTGTACAAATGGCATTAAAACTAAGTTTTCCTGCATTATTTTGATTCTTTTCTCACATATCTCAACATCTTATGAAATTGCTGTGCTTAATATATATTCATTTCAGGAATATAAATGCCTTTTCTTCTTATCAGTTTCCACTTAACCTCCGGATTATCCGAAATTTGCAGAGTTCAAGATGAATGGGGAGGACTTATTTGGTGAAATTGGCCACAACTTGAAAAACATAGACTAAAATAAGCATAAGCAAATACATCATTTGTCTTACTTTGTTAAGGCAGTTTAGTAATGTCAACAACAGGAATGTCAAGCGATTCTTTACCCCAAATAAATGGACAGACATTGACTCAAACTTAGTGTATTCTTTAATATAATTTCAAAAAGAATCCTGGTTGGTAGGTGGTCTATGGTTGGAATCAGGAAAAGAACTCAGAGCCCAAGATTACAGAGGAATTTTAGTTTTTCATTTTGTGAGTAGTGTCTCATAATAATAATATGCCATGTTTTGCATATGAAAGTACTGATTTTGACTGACCATTTAGAAATGTAGGTTCTTGTTTTGCTTTCCCTTTACCCAACAGCAGAATCTAGGAGATCTCATATTTTGCAGTGTTTTCATTTCTCTCCATTGGAATATAGACGAGAAGACAGAAATAGGGAGCATCAGCTAATGAAAGGTGACAATGAGACGACAGTTTGAGGTGTGCTGAAATATGATGAAACTAGAGCCTGCTTTCACTCAGACTGCTGTTTTTTTCTTTCATCCTAGAAAGTAAGCTCTAAGGAAAAGACTCGGTGATATCTTTACTAAAAATTCAATAATACAAAAATACCAGAAAGTAATTTGTTTATATTAAAGTTATCAAATAGAAATGTAAACATAGTAGCTGAATGTATTTCAGTGCCCACAGTGATGTTTAAGATTTGTCTTTAGGAATTGGCTTGCATACATGATTGCTGATCTTTAGGTAGTTTCCCTCAATTATTTTAGGAGTTACTTGATGTTACTTTTTAGAGCTTCGCCTGTGCTGAGGAAAATGAAAAGGAGAGGAGAGGGAAATTAACAATCAAATGCACTTCCCCCAGGAGAAAGCTGTATTGAAAATAGAGATATTTGAGCAGTTCCTGGGAAATCTTGACTTTCTTGCAAATAGTTTTGTCAAAACGGTGTAGTGGCAATTATAAAATGAAAAAGTCAGAAAACTCGTCCTACACATATACACAACAACCCAGCACCATGACCACAACAAAATAGAACCTTTTCCTAAAATATCCAGTATGGAGAAGTAGGAAATTTTATATGCAGCTAAAGAATGAAGAGTAAAAAATCAGACTAGAAGGTAGGAAATGATAATGCTTGCATCCCTTTGGCCACAGATTAAGGTCATGTGTTGGCAGTATCAGAAGCAGATGCTCTAATGAACTAAACGTTGGGCTAATGAGTGTGATAGCACCGCCAATAATCAGAGGTGACCGTGAGGAACACATTGTTTTCTTGCGCATGCTTTTCTGAAATGTTCTAGGAATGAGAGCATGCCACAGGAAGAAGCAGAGGCAGTGCTGCCTGGGCAGCTTCTCGTGGGCATTTTCTGTAAAGCTTTTTGCTGATAAATAATGCAGTAGTCGTTATTAAGATTCATTTGCATTTGCCTCACTGACTTTGAGTGTGTGTTACTCAAAGGTCTTGTTTTTGTGTGAATACACAATTGGCATTAGTTTTAAATTTCTTTAATGTTGATTTCCTTATTTTAGGCATTTCTCTATAGAGGTTATTTCTGTTTCTTTCCTGCTGTAGGCATGTACCTCCTCCCATTCATGGTAATATGTTAGGTCTACATTTAAAGGAAAATTAATAAATGGATTTATTAAAAGACAGTGCAAGTACTTATCTTTACATTTTCCGACAATATACTAATTTTTGATATTTTCACAAAAAAATTAAAATTCATTTCTCTTTGAAGTATAGCATTAGTGATTAAGAAGATGAACTCAGGAGCCAGACTGTCCGAATTTGAATCCTGGCTCTGTTATGTATTAGCTATGTGACCTATTAGCAAGTTATTTAATCTCTCTATGCCTCAGTTTCCTCATGTTTAAAATGGGGGCAATTCTATCTACTTCATAAAATTTTTGTGAGGATCAAATATATATATATGTGTTTCTCATATATATATCTCATTGATTTCATATGTATATGAAATATGTGTATACATGTATAAACTTAAATACATGTATAATATATATATAGTACTTAGTGCTTTATTTTGTAAATAAAAAACTATATTATATATATATATAGATATGTATATAGTACTTAGTATAGTACCTGGTATGCAATAAGCCCTTTTCAAAATATGATTTATAATTTAGGGAATAATATTTAATTGCCTTTCAAAGATGTTTTTAATATTTATTAGTTTGATATTACCCCTCTCCTAGTGCATAGAATTAAGAGTTATTAGTCATTCAAATAAAAGTAACATTTTTATATTGGAATAGATACTGAGAGTAATAAAGTATCCCTTTTCAACATCTTTAAAAATAAGATAAAGAAAACATTTAAATTATAAACACATCTTTGTATCAGATTTATGTAGCATTTTCCTTTCATATAATGAACAGTTAAAATATGCATGGGCTCGTTCTGACTTAGAAAGACTTCCTTTCTTACTCTGCATTTTTGTCAAGCCTTTGTGTGTGAAGGGTATGTACATGTGTGTTTCTATTTGTTATCATTTTATATATTCCATCGCCAAAAATTTTTAAAAGATCTTCTTAGTGTTGTAGCCTATTTGCTTAGAAATTATTTAAAAGTGAAAGACTGAACCTGAAAGTCCCTTACTCTTTTGAGCTTTTTATTTTATTTTTGTTGTTATATCCTTTTTTTAAAAAAAAAAAAAAAGCATAAATATGGTAATAAAGATAGATTCATTCAGTCATTCTGTGTGTGTGTGTGTGTGTGTGTGTGTGTGCGCGCGTGTGTGTGTTTGTTCTCTAGGATATTCTAGATATAAGATCATGACAACTGTGAATAGAGAATTCTTTTCCTTTTTCTTTTTTTTTTTAGAGACAGAGTCTTGCTGTGTTGCCCAGGCTGGAGCGTAGTGAAGCGATCTAGCTCACTGCAGCCTCCAACTCGTGTGCTTGAACAATCCTCTCATCTCAGCCTCCCCAGTAGCTGGAACTACAGGCATGTACCACCACACCCAGCTCATTTTTTAAATTTTTTGTAGAGATAGGGTCTCACTGTGTTGCCCAGGCTGGCATTAAGCTCCTGGCCTCAGGCAATCCTCCCATCTCAATCTCTCAAAGTGCTGAGTTTACAGGCATGAGCCACCGTGACTGCCTCATTCATTCATTTATTCATTCAATCTGTCAGTATTTGAGTGCCTGTTGTGCTGCCAGGCACTGTTCTAGGCACTTAAAGATACATCAGTGACATTTTTAGATCAGACAATATTCTACTGAGTTTTTCTATTTATGATGTAGAACTTCATAGTTGTAATTATTAATAACATTAAAGTACACATTCAGTACACAGAGCTTTTCTTTATCCATATTATGCAGTTAAAATGTTTTTTTATTCTCTTCTATAAAATATCTTAGTTACTATATGCAGTGTTCCAATCTGAAACATCATCTCTTATAACAGTGAGATGAAACACAAGGGAATTGTTCATAGAACTTCCATCTTGATATAAACCACCCGTTTCATCAAATTTGGATAATAAGTGGTATTTTGCTACCTGATTTAAACTATCCTTATTCAGGCTATGGATTAACCTTGTTCTTCCAAAAGGCTAAGGAGCTGAAATAGGAGAATATTCTACCTTTTCTGAAACTTCCCCACAGAATTGTGTTCCACTTAATGACATTAAAGTGCTGTTCTCAAGTCAATGTCCTTTCACCTAGCACCTAGTTTCTGGAATGGCATGAAGGGTAGGTGAATGTTCATTGTAAAGCCAACATTAATAGCACAAGTACATCATGTGTTAACAGTACAGCAGCTTATCGATGAATGCATAATATGAAACAAGACTAATGCCAGGGCTTGATAAAGCAGTGCTCTGGAGCCAATGGGTGGCCCATCCGATACCAGTATTTGTGGGCCATCTTTATTTCCTGAAGTTCTGTAACATGGAAATCTAGTCACAGGCTAATTTTTATTAAATTTTGCTCTCTGGAATTATTTGAAAATATAGGGAAATGATCAGTAATTGTTACTGTTATACTATAGAGGGATAATCTCAAAATAAGTAGTTCATGCTGGCCTGTATTCTTGTTACATAGACCCTTCTGCAAAATGTCTAATTCAAGTAACAAGATACTGTATGGCCAACTCCTCCTCATTAGAGTATTAGATGTTCTTATTTAATTTTGTGACAGAAATATGAATGCTGCAATTTCATTGATTCTTAAGGCCTATATTCCAGAACTTTGTTCATTGAGTTTTGGAGAGAGGGAAATACACTCTTTCTAAAGTTGAGGGTCCTGATTTTCTCAGTGTTAACAATGGGCCCTATTATGCTGCTTCCAACTGAGCAAGGCTAGGAAGAAGTTCACAGCTGGCTGGGCACCTGACATGCCTAAGGCAGGTACTCTGACCTGCTCATATAGCCCTGGTTCCTCCTGGGGAGAGTAGCAGTTTCCATTCCCTGAAGTGCCTAATTTATTCCAGGCTATGAATAAAATGTGCTTGTTGATTTGGGACTAGTGGCATTCCCCTTGCAAAACCTCAGGACACGATTATCCACACCAGGGTCAGGCAGGAGCTTCCCATCTGACCCTGTGCAGTCCTCACCCTGGGCACTTAACAAGAGTGATAAGAGGCTATTGGAATGTCACCTTCTTTTGAATGTATTTATATTTTTAATAAGGTGTTGGTATGTCTTTTGCTTTTAACTGAGCTTGACTTTCTAGAAACTTGATTACAAAAAGTCTGTTAACTCCAGGAGTTGTAGATGAAAGATGTTAATACATGAATAAGGAAAACCATAGTCCTAGAATATTTCCTTTTAGAACACATGTGGTTTTTTTTTATTTCATAATGTATGCAGAGCACTGCCCTAAGTTCTATCAGCGCACAGAAATAAAACAGGAAATAATGGTCCTGCTCCTGACTCAAGAAGAAAACGTAGAGACATTAGAGAAATTGAGAAACAAGTAGAAGGAAACATATTAATGAATAAAATCATAGGTACTGTGGTCTCACCAAATACCTAAGTTTTATTTAAACACAAAAGACAAATTACAGGGAGAAGGATTAGGAACGGTTTCTTGTAGGTAGCAAACTATACTGAGTGTTGGTGTGTTTAAATAGGTGCCAAAAGAATGGAAGCCTTGCTGTCATGAGTAGTTTTTGCCAGGAAGCGAAAATTGGTATCTTCTTAGCTGAGCCTGACTTCTACTTTGTGGTTGCTTGGTAAATATTTGCTCAATTGAATCAGTTTCTCCTTCAGGGAAGAAAGACTAAGGTCTCTGATGCTGTCAACCGAGTTACCCCAAGCTCTTGATCCTCACGTCCTTTGGGCATATGAATTTGTGACCGACAGAGAAGAGACATGTATTAAGATATTTGAAACTTGATTATATTTTCTGATTTAATTGTAGAAGTGAGTAGGAAAAGACAGAAGAAGACATTTATCATTTACTGTTGGTCAATAAAAAAAAAAAGGAAGAAAGAAAGGAAAAGTTGAGGGAGTAGATAAGGATAGTGAGAGACATTTCTGTTGGAGTTTCTAAGAGAAAATAAGGCAAGAAAGAAAATGGTCAACTTACAAACTTAGACTTTAAAAAAATTATTTTAAGAGATAATCGACTCTATGTTCTGTACTGCATATTTTTATATATTTTTATTAAATAAATACCTGGAAAATACTTCATGTGTCCCAGTCTTAGTGGGTATGGCAGCTCTGTAAAACAAATAATCAGCAATTTGACATAAGTACCTTTTACATGTATAAATAAAGTGTAGTGAACTAGCACAAAAAGAAAGGGAGGTAAGCAAAGGGAAGAGGAGGCTCCCCAGAGGAGGTGACATTCCACTTGAGTCTTATTGGGTAAGTTAGGAGTTTGTTGGAAGAAAGGAATAGAAGGGAGTTCTAAACAGAGAAAACCACACATGTAAAGATAGATCTGAATTCTCACTGCTTATACTAGGAAGTGTAAGAGGTTGGATATGTCCAGAACACAGCATTAGTGTGGAGGTCATAGTGAGACAGGGGTCTAGAGAGGTAAGTAGAGGAAAGAGCATGAGGGACTGTGAATATCATACTAAGAATTTAGAAAGTTATATGTAGGCCGGGCGTGGTGGCTCACGCCTATAATCCTAGCACTTTGGGAAGCCTAGGTGGGTGGATTGCTTGAGGTCAGGAGTTCAAGACCAGCCTGAGCAAGAGCAAGACTGTCTCCACAAAAAGTAAAAAAAGCAGCCAAGCATGGTGGTGCATGGCTATAGTCCCAACTCCTTGGGAGACTGAGGCAGGAGGATCACTTGAGCCCAAAAGTTTAAGGTTGCAGTGAGCTATGATGACACCATGACATTCTAGCCAGGGTGACAGAGTAAGACCCTGTCTCAAAAATGTTCTAGAAGACGGGCAGGCGTTGAAAGATTCACACTAAAAAACAAAAAACAAAATAAAACACTCCCACAGACAATGGATTAGAGAGGGAGATCAGAAGTAGGACAGCCTGCTAGAGACTATTGCAATGGTCCAGGGAAAAAATAATGCTATCCTGAATGTCAATAGCGAAAATCAGAATGGAAAGGAAAGGGTGAACTTAAGGGTGATGAAGGATGTATTGTAATAGGTCTTAGTGATGTGGAGGGTAAAGGAGGCAAGGAACTCTAGAATTTACTCTAGGTTTTGGCTTGAGCACCTGGTTGGATGGAATACTGTTACAGAATTGTGGAAAGCTGTAGTACAAACAGATTTTTGGCTGGAAAAAGAATGAACTCAGTTTGGGACATGTTGAATTTGAAGTTATTGTAGGTCCGCCAGGCAGGGATGTCTCTTAGGCAGCTGGGTCTGAATCTGAAGATGGAAGTCAGGACTGGAGATAAAGATATTCTTTTAGGCATTTCGAACTATTACCCCCAATATGCTTAATTTTCCCAAGCACTCTAAATCTCTAGTAAGGCAACTTTACAAGTCTAACAGAAATCTTCCTGAGCACTTAAACACTACTAACAAACTGAAAGCCAAATGTATGTGTTAGTTTTAAAACTCTCTATATAAACGTAGTCAATCAAACTCTCCTTAAATATTTCAAATTAAAAGCTCAAGATCACTATTAGTCAACTTCTTTTAAATATTTTAAATAAAAACCATAGGCCTTAAATGTCAGATTTCCTAATATGTCAGATTCTCTTAAATGTTTTACGTACTTCAAATATCAAACAAAAATCCCTATCCCTAACAAAAGCATGAAAATATTGTTTTCATTCACTTCACATTTTTTTCTATGTTTTCCTTCCTTTTGGGGGGTTTCAGGGTTCCTTACCTGATGCAGGGCAGAGAATTACCATCTCAGCCTTGCTAAAGCTAAGGATACAGGGCAGCTGGCCAAACTGGGAATTAAATACCCTGGTTGTTAATTCCAAAATGGATTCGTTGAGCTGTGTTTTTGAGTGATAAGAATTTTTTGTGCCCATAAATTTTTTGTGTGTGTATCATGCATCCCTTATACCATTATTCTTTATCTTATTAACTTCTTTTACTATTTTTAATTGTCCAATTTGAATTGATGATATTCTCTACCCTTCCATGGATTGCAGTTAATCTCTTCACTACCTAAGTTGATTCTCCATCTTTTTATATCTTGGTTTCCTGTCTTTCTCTGAGACCTCTATTCTGTAGTGATTTTACTGATAGGAGGCAGACAAGTCCTTACTATGTTCCTTATTCTATGCTTCCTTGACTTGAGTATTTTTCTTTCTTTTTTTTTTCTGGTTTGCTACATTCCTTCTAAGATTTTGTTTACTGTCATCTTTATTTCAAAAATTCTGTTATATCTTTTCATCTTTTTTTCAAGCAATGACTTATTCAGCAAAATTTCGAAGCCAATGGTTATTGAGCTTATAAACAAACAAACAGATGAAAACAATCTTGGAAGGTGGTCAAACTGTTAATACTACTTTATTTCATTGTGATTTTGGACAAACTCACTTTGATCTCTTTGAGCCTTGACTGACTCAGCTGTTAAACTAGGTGAATATCTTACCTGCCTGAAGGCAGGGGCCAGATGATAGGATATCTTGGGGCCTTCTCTTTCATCTCTGATAGCTCTAATTCTTACTCCTTTTCATCTTGCTCAGTTGCTCTTTACTGACATGGTCTGTATATGTGAGTCATTTTGTAGAACTACTCAGAGAATAACTTTTTCAACTTTTAATCAGTTGTAAAGATTTAAACACTGGGAGATTTTCTTCTTTTCTTTTTCCCTTAAAAACTGAAAGATATGGCCAGGCATGGTGGCTCACACCTGTAATCCTAGCACTCTGGGAGGCTGAGGCGGGTGGATCGTTCTGAGCTCAGGAGTTCGAGACCAGCCTGAGCAAGAGCGAGACCCCATTTCTACAAAAAATAGGAAACTTAGCTAGGTGTGGTGGCATGTGCCTGTAGTCCCAGCTACTAGGGAGGCTGAGTCAGGAGGATCACTCGAGCCCAGGAGTTGGAGGTTGCAGTGAGCTATGATGATGCCACTGCACTCCAGCCTGGGCTACAAAATGAGCTCCTGTCTCAAAACAAAACAAAACAAAACAAAACAAAAAACTGAAAGATGTGGAAATACTATGTCTGTATTCCTGCTCTTCCCCCAGCAGCTTGAGCTGAGTATTGACTGCAGCCTCTGGCTGGGTCTGTGCTTTCCAATTCGCCTCAGTCCCCACCACTCCCT
The DNA here is from genome assembly GCA_004363605.1 of Indri indri. Taxonomy (NCBI): domain Eukaryota; kingdom Metazoa; phylum Chordata; class Mammalia; order Primates; family Indriidae; genus Indri; species Indri indri. Next base: position 6,944 of record RJWJ010022168.1, on the reverse strand, counting down.
TATTGTAATGAACTGAGGCAACATGGTTTACATGGAAATGGTGAATCTAAAAAAGGAGGCCAGTTCTAGAATTTAAGGAGTAAACTTATATCTAGTAGTATGAGCTTTTTAAAGAAAAAGAAATTCTTAATTGCTATATATTTTTGTGTCTCAGATTTAATATATACACACACTAAATTCTCATATTTTAGAAACTAACTTAGGTTTAAAAATCAGTGAGTAAAACCCGTGATTCTCCCATTATTTTGTTTTTTCCTACTAATATAAACTCTGAGATTTACTCTGAGTACTAGAAAGAGGCAAATATTTTTGTTTGCATTGCTTGGGTACTTACTGTTTTATCAGGTTATTGTACCTGGACATATAGACACCTTCATATATGTCCTAATAATTATTCCTCAGTTTTTTCTCATATATCTTGAATTTTCCCAATTGTCAGGTGATTGATGAAGTCACTTAAAAAAATTGCTTGGGGATTATGATCTTGTATACACTTAAAAGAGTGTACACCATACTGAAGTGGCTACATTATTGGCCTACATTTCTATATAGGATTAGAGATATTCTGTTAATATTTCAGATAAGAAAAGAAATCTACAACATGTTTGTCATTTACCTTGGTTCTCTAGACTTAGGACATGAAATGCTATACAGCAGCTTGAGAGCAATATTAAAAAATGATGTAGCATCACAAGTCAATGATAAGTATGTTCACCCTAAGAATTTAAATGTGGTGAGTAGATGCAGCAATGTGATTAGAATTCAGTGGCCTATCTCTAATTCTTTTTTCAGGCATTTAAAAGCCAACCAAGCTTGAAACATTTTGCAATGTGCCAAGCATTTGTGTGCTCCATTCAGTATCAGCGTAAATTTTGCCTGTTTGAATGTCTTTCTGATATACATAGTTTGAAAAACAAATGTCCACAGATAAGAATGTAAAAGTCACTTAGTATCCTACACCATCACAAACAAAGAACGTAGGGCTACTGAACATATAATAACTTTATTTCTCATTATTGACTATAAAATTATTTGCTTGCCTAATTTGTTTCAATCAGCCATTTAGTGATGTGTACCTAATTGTCTTTCAATAACAATAACACTCAATATAAATGATGATATATGCTTGATGTCATACTGAATTTATAATAATTTGTAAACCAGAGACAACAACTTATAGGGAATTGAATGGAATGAATTCACTAAGATACTAACAAATAGAAAGTACTTTAGGAGTACGCATATTGTTACTCTGCACAATAAATCTATAAGCAATTGTGAAGTTCTGGGAATTGGATTATTTAAAATGTGTACATGTTGTATTTATAAAATAGAGTATAAACTCTTTAGGGGGGCTTTCTTTTGTACTTATTACAGATACTGACAACCAAAGTTAGCTTCATGATCTTCATATGTAGCACTGCTGTGTAATGCAGACAGTTACTGCTACAAGGCTCAGTTTTTTAATTTCTATAACTGGAAAAGACATACAAAGGATTATTCTGTTTAAATGACTCAAAATTAATAATTATAAGTTTCTTCTATATGCAAAAGTTCTAAAAAATAGAAGAAAATGAAATGAATATTTTCTTAATTAATTTTACCTTAAATCTGTTATACTTTTTCTTTTGAAAAACCAATTTTCTGAAGAATAGTTTTTCACAGGTTCATTCCTAGGATGACTATTTCAGATGTGGTATTCAGGGACTATTTCAAAGCAGAAGGACATACTGGGTAGAATGTTTCTGAGGACAGACTTTCCAGGTTACAAGAAAGGAGGATTTTAAAATAGGTATACCTAGAATTGGGAGATTTTTAATGTGAAGAGAAGTTAGTTCTATGGAAACATTTCTCAGAGAGATTCCTCAGTTTTTGATGATGTCTTGGTGTCTGTTATAAGAGTTCTGTGGTAGCTGTGCTGCCTGAGAACATCCCAAAAGTACTTTTTTCTGTCTACTTGTCTGTATTTCTTATTTACTTTACTGAATTGACTCATGTTTGTTACCACCATTCATATTTCCTTCCATTCTTGATACATTGGAAGCAAAATTTAAGAAAGCAAAATTTTCCCAGCACATGATTTTATATTCCCTGTAATATTTATATCAGTGAATAAAGAACAATTTAAGAGTTAAAATTGTTCTTTATGCACAGATATAAACTACAGTCATGTTAAAACTACCGTGACTATTAGCAAATACTCTTTGCTAAACTTCTGAATTTATTAGCAGTAAAACTGGCTTATATATAGGACCTGGATTAGGATAATTCAGTAATATTTTTCTGAATATCAAAATGTGGTATATATCTATGTGGTACTAAAAAATACTAGATCATGCTTACTCTAATAAAAGACATGGTATACCACACCTTTCCATCTCTCCTTATAAAGCCTCTCACTCAGTCATCTATGACCTTGAGAATAGACGTATCTACCAATATGTCCCTAGTGCCTAACCTAATAACTGACATATAGCAGATATTCAATAAATGTTTGTCGAATAAATGAGTAAGTAAATCTGACTTTGGAGGTGAGTGATGCAGGTAATCCAGTAGTTTCACACTAGCTTCCTAGGACCAGCAAGAGTAGAAGAGGTGAAAGGGTGTCTGTATCATCGCTTCTATACTCCCCCTCTAATACACACACACACACACACACACACACACACCCCTGGCTTAGCATAGCAGAGATCCATCTTTTATATTGGGCTTAAAGCTGGGGTGGGAACCTCTCCACATTGGAAGGCTGAATAAATTTAGCTGTAATCAAATAAGGCCATATTGAAGAAACTTTAATTAGATGTACTTAAAAATGTACATTATTTTGTAAAAATCTATCTACTACGTACTTAAGTATTTTGAAAAAATGAAATGATTTGTTAATTTTAAAGTTAACTAACCTTTTAATGACTTTGTTGTGTCTGCTTTTTGTTGGAAAGCATTTGAATATTTGGTTGCAGCATGGAGGTCTGCAGTTTCACCTGGTCCTCTACATGGGTATCAGTCATTTGTGACCTTAAGGGCATCTTGATTTGGGTTAAGTAGGAGAATGTAGATTTGCAGCAATAAGTGGTTGAAAAGCAAGAAAGCATTTTTCAGGCATGTTGCTGAAGGCATGGGTGTTCTGTTGCATTTTTTTATATTTCAATTGGATCTTTCTTAGCATCAAACAATGATTTAAATAATGTCATCCACTGAGAGCTCGATCAGTTCCACCTGTAGTTCTTTAGGTGCCTTGGTGATATCATCTAGGTGAGGCTGAAATGCTAATTTGAGTGTGATGTCATGACTCTCAAAGTCAGTGAATCTTCCATTGTATTCTCCAATTAATAGGTCTATAACAGCTATGTATTCTTCAAATGATTCGTATATATCATCCTGTTCGTCAGTGACCTTTGCTAACTGGGGAAAATGTTCATCCAAAATTTCCTTTCGAAGAATTGTTTTGAAAAAAGATAGCTTTTCTTGAAATGCTTGGATTTTTGTTTTCTTTTTGCCACATATATAAGCTTAGTTTTACCTTGCAAAGAAATATTCAAGTCATTTTGATTTGACATGACACCACACAGAAATGCTGCATTCCTATAGAAATCTTCTTTCAATAATTCACATTACTTATTCTATTCTTCATAAAATTTAACTATCTGTCCTCACAGAGATAAAATTTTGGCTAACACGTGTCCCTGCGAGAGCCAATGTACTTTAGAATGATATGGCAAATCCACACTGAATACCTCATCCTTCAACTTTAGATGCTGTGTTGCATTGGCAGGAATATAATGAACAATACTTATAACTTGTTGCAAAGTGTAGCTTAAAATAGTAGCTTTAGCCCAGAGGTTTTGCTGATGCAAGATACAATGAAAAGAAATGAGAGCGTCTGCATCTGTTAATGTCTTTTTTAATCTGTGCAATAAATCCTTCATGTTTTCCTGTCCCTGAAAGGTGCACTGTCTGTACACACACTAAATTTACAAAATTCAGTCCAACTTCACTACATTTTTCTTGAAAGTTGTTGAAGATATCTATTCCCTGTGTTGTGTTTGCAAGAGTACCCAAAGCGAGTAACTCATCATAGGGAAGAAAATCTTATGTCATGACTGGAATGAAGTATGAAATCTCCACAGAGTCAATAGTATCAGTTTATTCATCCAAAGTATTTGAATAATATCTCTTTTCCTTTTGAAGTATTGCAGGAAGTTGTTCTGTTAAGTTGAAGGGTAATTCATGCCGCTGATCATTTATGGTTCTCCTTGAAAGAGGCAGTTGTTTGTACTTTGAAACGTTATCAGGGTCTAAGAATCCTACAACTTCGGCAATGCATTCCTTCACAATTTCTACATCACTGAATGGTTTCCCTTGTTTCCCAAGTGTATAAGCTACTTTATAAGTTGCTTTGGTGGCATTATTTTCAGGTCATATTTCTGCTTGAAAGAATTGTCTTTGCTTTTGCTTTTCATCTTTTAATTTCTGCAATACAACCTCTTTCATGCTTCTCCCTCTAATTTAAAATATTTGTGGTCCTTATGAGTGTTACGATGCTGATGAGCATGGAATATCTGTAAGGTTGATATTGCAGTATTACAGAGCAAGGAAATCATCTTATCTTTAGCAGAAACAAGATAATATTGCAATTCCCCATCCTCATTAAAAAAACTGCTTTCTTCCTTCAGTGTTCTCTTGGTCTTCTTTGACATGATGGGCTGTTAAGCAGACAGAATTTAAAAATAGTGTCGAGTTGTGCAACTATTCATGAATTCCACTTCAAACAGAAACACAGTGCATCATTGTCAGAAGCTAACAGACTGGTGTATTAGACCCCTGTAAACTCTCGACAACCAGCCTCATGCAGTAGTGGCGTCAGTCAAGCGGGGCAAGTTAGAACTAAATCATAAGCGTAGCAGCCATCAGTTTAGCCCTTGTGGCTTGCTAATGTTCTAATTGTGCTGGTCAGTCTGCGAGGATTATTTCATTGAAACTTATTTTATTCTTTGGTATTTTAAACACATTCATTTTAAAAATAAAATAAAAATATAAAAGGCAAACAAAAATGTATTAATGAAAATAAAAGGATTTGTTCTGTAAAATTCAGATTCCGTCAAAAGGCTGCACTTAAGGACCTAGAAGGCGACATGTGGCCACCCCTGGCTTAAAGGCTTAGTAGCTAAAACATATTTAAAAATGGCTGATCAAATCCCATCCTTTAATTTAGAAGATAAAGCGACTGCAATTCAGCCAGGTTAGCCACATGCCCTTGTCGTCTTCAGAAAAAGGAGCAGCCCAGATGGGAACATATGTCTCCTGACGCCCTGCCTGTGACTTCCCTGTGATAGTGACACATCTGAAGGAAAGAGGTCTGGGCGAGAGTAAGAAGTACAAGAAAGATAGGGGGAGCTATTGGCAAACTCTAGATTGTAGTCAACTTGATCATTGTATGCTACACAGTTTTAGGAACGTAAATTTCTAACTGTAAATGGGAATAGCATAGATGATTTCCTTCTTCTTGAGCAGTAGTATATTTATAATACCCAATTAAATGTTCCATTCACTAATTCTATCATCTGTGTTATTTATATGTCTATTTCTATCAGTTGGTTTTCCTCCTGGATATGGGATGTATTCTCCTGCTTCTTTTCATGCCTGGTAGTTTTGAGTGGATGACAGACATGAATATAATGTTGTTGAGTACTGATTTTTTTAAATTCCGTTAAATATTTCTGGGCTTTGTTCTGGGAAGAATTAGTTAGTTGGACACAATTTGATCATTTCTGGCTTGCTCTGAGCTCTGAGCTCTGTTAGGTGGGTGCTGAATAGGTTTTAGTCAAAGGCTATTTTGACCACACCGGTGAGGCTTTGCCCTTCTAAAGCCTCGACTTGTGCCTCATGAATTAGCAGGTCATTCTGTCCTGGCTCATGGAAGTATCAATCCCAGGCCTTTGTGAGCTCCAGATATTGTTCCACTTATTCCTTAATGATGGTTCTTTCTCTGGCCTCAGTAGTTTTCCTTTCAATACCAGACAAGTATTCAGCCAGAGAATCAGTTGGACTATGCACATCTCCAGAGCTTGCTCACTGGCTCTTTCTGTGAAGCTCCTTCCTTTCTGATATTCTGCCCAGCAGATTCTAGCCATCTTGGTGTCCTAGAGCCCTACACTCTGTCTCCTGAACTAAGCAAGACTGTCGGACTCTGTTTGGGATCTCTTTCCCCAAGCAGTGTCTGAAAACTCTCTCCAGGCAGTGAGTGTTTTACTCATGTATAGGACTCTCCTCATTATCTCCCTTCTCTCTCAGAGATCATTGTCCAGCATTGCCTCTTATTCAGTGTCTAACAACAGGTTTATGACATAAAGCACTAATTGAGCCACATCCCCACCCTGCCCTAGCATGGGGGAAGGTCCTTCTCTCTCTCTCTCTCTCCCCCTCTCTCTCTCTCTCTCTCTCTCTCTCCCTCTCTCTCCCTCTCTCTCCCTCCCTCCCTCCCTCCCTCTCTCTCTCTCTCTTTCCATCTCTCTGGCTCTGTCTCCCTGTTGCCCTCTGTCTCTGTCTCCCTATAGTGGGTTCTCTGTGAACACTGCTTAAAATTCTGCAAGCTTAGGGGCAGTGACTAGGTAATCAATCCGTTTGGCAAGCATTCATTTTGTGATAGGATTTTGTTAGTTATTGGGAATATGGACATGAATAAAGCATGGTCCTATAGCCTGGTAGAGAAAGCTACCTACTTTCTGTGGGCTTAATGAATTTAATGTTTGAAAAATGTTTCAGATAAAATGTAGCATTACTATCAAAGCGAAAGGTAGCATATACAGTTTTATACTCTTTTTTTTTTTTTTTGGAGACAGAGTCTCACTCTCTTGCCTGGGGCGAGTGCCATGGCGTCAGCCTAGCTCACAGCAACCTCAAACTCCTGGGCTCAAGCAATCCTACTGTCTCAGCCTCCCGAGTAG
>RJWJ010022167.1:0-27124 GCA_004363605.1 Indri indri | reverse complement strand
CCCGCCATAACAAAAATGAAGAATGCCTTTGATGGGTTCATTGGTAGAATGGACACAATCAAGGAAAGAATCAGTGAGCCTGAAGGCATGTTAACAGACACTTCCCAAACCAAAATACAGAGAAACAATGAAAAAAACCAGAACAATTAAAAAAAAAAACAAAAAACCCCAAACAGAATATCTAAGAACTGGGGACCATTTCAAAAGGTGTAATATACATGTGTTAGGATACCAGACAAATAGAGAACAGAATAGAAGAAATATTTGAAGAATAAAGGCCAAATATTTCCAAAATTAATGACAGATACCAAACCAGATGCAGTGTCTTAAGTCTGTTTTGCGTTTCTGTAACAAAATACCTGAGACTGTAATTTAAAATCAACAGATGTTTATTTCTCAGTTTTAGAGGCTGGGAAGTCCACAATCAAGGGGCCAGCATCTGGTGAGGGCCTTCCTGCTGCATCATCCCATGGCAGAAGGTGGAAGGGCAGGAGAGGATAAGAGTGTGAGAGAGAGAGAGAGAGAGAGAGAGCGAGCGAGAGAGAGAAAGGAGAGAGAGAACTTGCAAGATGGGGTCAAACTTGTCTTTATATAAGGAATCCGCTCTGGCGATAATGAATCTACTCTCCAGGTAATGGCATTAATCCAAACCACTGCATCCAGGAAGCTCAGAGAATAACAAACAGGATAAATACCATAAAAAACTAAACCATAAGCATATCATATTCAAATTGCAGAAAACCAAAGAGAAAGAGAAAAATCTTGAAAGAGGCCAGTAGGGAAAAACATCTTACCTATAGAGGAAGAAACGTAAGAACTACACCGCCTTTTCATCAGAAACCATGAAAGCAAGAGAGGAGAGTGAAATATTTAAAGTGCTGAAAGAAAAAACCCACCAACCTAGAATTCCATATCTAGTTAAATTATCCTACAAAAGTGAAGGAAAAATAAAGACTTTTTCAGAAAACAAAAGCTAAGGGAATTCATTACCAGCAGACCTGGCAAAAAATGTTACAAGAAGTTTCTCAGGGAAAAGGAAAATGATGTACAGGTCAGAAATTCACATGCACATCAAGAAAGAGAATTGGAGAAGGAATAAATGATGTAAAATAAAACTTTTGCGCTGGGCACAGTGGCTCATGCCTGTAATCCCAGCACTTTGGGAGGCCACGGTGGAAGGATTGCTTTAGGCCAGGAGTTTGAGACCAGCCTAGGGAAGATAGCAAAACCCCATCTCTACAAAAATTTAAATATTAGCGGGTATTGTGGCATGTGCCTATGGTCCTAGTTATTTGGGAGGCTGAGGCAGGAGGATCAATTGCTTGAGCCCAGGACTTCAAGGTTACAGTGAGCTATGATCGTACCACTACACTCTAGCCTGAGTCACAGAGTAAGACCCTGTCTCTAAAACAAAACAAAACAAAATATATATAAAACCTTTTACTTTTCTTATTAACTGATTTAATAGATAATTGTTTAAAGTGATAATAGTAACAATTGGGTGATTATAGCATACAGAAATGTGAAATCAATGAAAGACATGTTTCGTTGTTTTACAAAGTGGTAGAAAGGAATCGGAAATACCATAAGGACCTGTACTATCCATGAAGTACCTGTATTACTCATGAAGCAGTACAGTGTTATTTGAAAGTGGACTTAGTTATACACATACATTACAATTTTAAAAAGTAGTAAAAAATCGATGTGCTAAGACAAGAAAGAAAATGGGTCACTGCTCCAAGTATAGACGACAACTCCTGGGAGACAAGGCCAAGTGCTGGGGTGAAGATGATCCTAGTTGGCAACACCTAGTTTTCACATCTCTGTGGACAGCCAATCCCATCTGGATGGGCCCACGTACAGGCTTCTTCCTCAGCCTGCAATAGTGGGGGGTGATGGTGCTGCGATGGGTCCACCTGGAGACATGTGCAATGGAACTGATGAGATACTGCTTGGGTGATGAGGGGTTAGAGCAACCTGGACATCCATCCGCAGAGCTCTAGGGAGTCCACACGTGACGCATGCGCACCATGGGGTACTGTGCAGCACTGAGCATCAAGGGATTCTCTTGAGGAAACTGAGGCCTTGAGAAGGGATGTCAATCTCCTCCCTGAGCAATAGTCAGTGGCAGGGCTGGGACTTCAGCCTGTGTATTTTGACCCCTGATTCGGTGTCCTTTCCTCTTTCCCACAGCAGCCTCTTCATCCTGTGCTGTCTTTAAATTACCCGTATCTAATTTTGGATTTTCACTTTTTGGAGTTATGGACTTCATGACTTCCTCCTAATTAATGCACAGGGGCCCTAAGAAGCCAGGATGGCATAGGAAAGAAACAGACTGTAGCTCCACTTTATTAGATATTATTAGAAAAAGGATCAACTAAGGCTCTGTCATCTGCCCAAAGGGTTACATTAATGGAAAGGGCTTCCTTGTCTGGGGGAGTGACTGTGTCCCCTTGACATGCAAGTTTTTGCTGATGAAACATTTTTGTCTAGGTCAAAACAGGTAGTGAGATCTTGTATGTTGAAAACCAACTTCATAAACAGGAAGAGTAAAATGTAGAAAACAAGATGAATTTGGCTAGTAAAAAAGGCAGATGTGGGCCTTGGTCTCAGGAGAGTCCTGTTCCCCATCTGTGTGAATGCAGCTCTCACAGGCTGCAGGTGGTGGTGATAGGAGTTGAAACAAACATGCTCCCAGGTGCACCTAAAGTGTTTTCATCCTGGAAAATTATGGTTGACAATAACCTTGAACCCTCTCAGCCATGAAAATCCATTTTGGGATTGTTACTGTGGACACTGTAGAAACCTAGTCATTATGGATGCAACAGGAAGTTAGCGTACAAAGAAAATCTCAATAAAGAATATCTCCTGCAGGCTTTAAAACTCAACCCTCAACAAAGTAAAGACCCATGGAATGGAAGAAAATACTTGACAGTTATGTATCTGATAAAGGACTTTTATCCAGAATACACAAAGGTCTCTCAGAACTCAACATAAAGACAAATAATCTTCCCAAAATGGGCAAAGGATCTCAACAGACATTTCTCCAAAGAACACAAATGGTCAATAAGTATATAAAAAATGTTCAACATAATTATTCATTAGGCAAATGCAAATCAAAACCACAGTGAGAAACACCTTCATACCCACTAGGATAGCTATAATCACAAAGACAGATAATAAAAAGTATTGGCAAGGATGTGGAGAAATGGGAACTCTGATACACTGCTGGTGGGAATGCAAAATGGTGCAGTTGCTTTGGAAAACAGTCTGGCGGTTCTTTAAAGATTAAACACAGAGTTATCATATGACCCAGCAATTCCACTCCTAGCTATCTACTCAGGGAAATGAAGACACATGACCACACAAAAACTTGTACAAAAATGTTTATAGCAGCATTACTCATAAAAGCCAAAGGTGGAAACAACCCAAACATTCATCAATCGATGAAAAAATATGGTATATTCATACAAGGAATATTACGTGCCTAAAAAAGGAACAATGTACTTTTATTTTACAATGTGGATGAAACTTGAAAACATTATGCTAAGAGAAAGTCAATAACGAAAGGCCATATAGTGCATAATTTCATTTATATCCAGTGACTGGAATAGACAAATCTACAGAGATTGAAAGCAGCTCTTGCCAAGAAGGTAGTGATTGCTGGGGGCTGGGGCTGGCGTGATGATGTGAAGAGCCTGCTGATGGGTTTGGGGTTTCTTCTTGGGGTGATAAAAATGTAAACTAGTGATGATGGTTGCACAACTCTGAATATACTAAAAACCTTTGCACTGTACGTTTGAGTGAATTGTATCTCAGTAAAGCTGTTAGTAATAAAAACAAAACCAAATAAAACCAAAACCTCAGCCCTGCTTCAATCACCTCACCATCCCGCACAACCTGGGTTCCCAGCTTTATGTGCTAATTGCACAATTTTCTTTTACTTCTGGCTCTATCTTTATTCTCAATCCCCTAAATCTCAATTTATATTCCATGAACTTGGAATTTAAAATCTAAATAGAGGCTGCTCTAAGGATTAGCTTTGCATTATTTACAGAAAATTGCAGGGTGTCATCTGAACTGCTTAAGGAAAATTTCAAGCATCTTGAAATATTTCAGAACCTATTAACAATCACGTTTGTTATGTGCCCCCATAGCAAAAATATTTATTCCCAATCAGCAAGAAACTTAATAATCGATTAAATAAAATCACATTGAACTAGCCTTTCTTCCAACCTACATATTCCCAATTTTACAAATTAAATCATAATACTCAACAATTTTTGGCCGGGCGCGGTGGCTCACACCTGTAACCCTAGCACTCTGGGGGACCAAGGCAGGAGAATCGCTTGAGCTCAGGAGTTTGAGACCAGCCTGAGCAAGAGTGAGACCCTGTCTCTATAAAAAATAGAAAAATTAGCCAGGTGTGGGGGCGTGTGCCTGTAGTCCCAGCTACTCGGGAGGCTGAGGCAGGAAGCTCACTTGAGCCCAGGAGTTGGAGGTTGCAGTGAGCTACGATGCCATCACTGTACTCTACCCAGGGCGACAGAACAAGACTCGGCTGAAAAAAAAAAAAAAAAAAGACAAATTTTCAATTATAGTGGTGACATGCAACAAAGAACAAGTGCTCTTTCGAAAACCTTGCTGTCTAATATGGTAGCAATTGGCTACACGTGGCTACCGTGCACTGGAAAGATGACTAGTCTAAATTGAGATGTAAGGGTAAAATACACACTGGATTTTGAGGACTTAGTACAAAAAAGAGAATATAAAAATTTAGTTTTTTATATTAATTATACATTGAAATATTTTGGTTATGTTGATTTAATATTTTTTTTAAAATAAAAAAACTGATTTCATCTGTTCCTATTATTTTTTTTAAGAGACAGGGTCTTGCTCTGTCACTCAGGCTGGAGTACAGTGGTACAATCTTAGCTCACTCCTCCCTCCTCAGCAGCTGGGACTACAGGCACATGCCACCACACCCAGCTAATGTTTTTTTTTTTAATGTCAGCATATTATGGGGGTACAGACGTTTGGTTACGTATGTTACCCCTGCCCCCTGCTCCCCGCCCAAATTTTTAAAAAGAATTTTTGTAGTGACAGTCTCGCTCTGTTGTCCCTTCTGGTCTTGAACTCATGGCCTCAAGTGATCGATCCTCCTACCTCAGCCTCCCAAAGTGCAGGGATTACAGGCGTGAGCCACCATGCCCTGCCTAATCTGTTCCTGTTTATTTTCTTTATATGGCTACTAGAAAATTTCAATTATATGCATTCCAGTGTGGTTGAGGTAACGAAAAGAAAAAAGAAAAAAAAAAAGAAAATTTCAATTATATTATGTGGCTCATATTATATTTCTGTCGGACAGAGCTGCTTTAGAGAAACATGTAGAACCTTTGAGTGGACAGTAAATATGCATTAGTAGACAAGGGCTTTGAATAACTTCTCCCATTATAGTTTCCTGTTGCCATCTCCTTTTACACACTTACTTTCTAGGAGTCTTTAGCACAAGTGGAAGAGCTGTAACATAAAATCAACACAGTACTCCCGTAGGACACCAAAATAACACAGATTCTCGAACCATTCTTGCTTTTCGTAGCTGCTGCTTTCATAAGGAGCTGTAGCCAAGAAGGAAACTTTTTCAATACAGCAGTTAAAACTCTTTGGAGGGGGTTAATTTTCTGTATGGAGCAACAAAGGCCACAGAACCTTAAGACTGGTTTGACTAAACCTTTGGACAAAGGTATCTAGATGAAAGCAAGGGTGGAAAAGAAAGAAAAAAGGGTTACTGCTGGTGATCCTGGAGAAATCCAGAAAATAGGCATGGAAGTGAGTTTAAGGAAGACTCCTAGAGTGATCTGTTTCAAGGGTGAAATCTTAAGTCATCCGTGTGAGTCCTGGATCTAATTACAATGCAATCCCATTTGCACACATCGCACATGTACTCATTGAGCATTTGGGCGTTATACCTGATCAATGCAGACTCTCCTGTGGGTCTCAGGTGACTGATTTGTTAGCTAGGGTAGTGCTAATACAGAGCCGCTAGTCACATATATGGCTACGGAGCAGTCGAAATGTGGCTGTGACTGAGCTGAATTTCAAATTTTATTTAAAATTTAAGTAGCCACGTGTGGTTAGTAGCTGCTGTGTTGGCCAGTACAGGTGTAGAGCCTTACTATTTCAAGTGTGTGCAAATAAACAGCACATGTAGCCTGTGGGATTTGGTCAGAAATGCAGTATTTCAGACTCTACCTGGACCTCCCGAGATACATTTTGCAGTTTAAGATCACCAGTGACTCCTATGCACCTGAAAATTTGAAAAGCACTTATCTAGAGGGTCTTATTTGAATACACTGAAACCCCTAAAATTGTATAAAAAGTTTGTATGTATATGTGTGTGTATATACATGCACACTTTACTATTTTCCTTCCCCTAGAGATAGTGTCTCTATACTTTTCCGCCAGATTTTTTAAGTTGTTCATAATCCGAAATTGAGAAGTTCTTATTTATTATTATTTTAGAGATGGGGTCTTGCTATGCTGCCCAGGCTAGCCTCAAGCTCCTAGGCTCAAGTAATTCTCTTGCCTCGGCCTCCTGAGTAGCTGGGATTACAGGCACATGCCATTGCATCTGACTCTCAAGAAGTTTTATCCTACAGGAATGTAGTCCCACAAAGTGGGAAAGCAGATTTCATTGAACAAAGAAAAGCCTTAAAGTTATCCTTTGCCGTGCAAGGAAACTTTCCAATTTATGAAAATCAGAACCTGTTCATACCGGGCTTTGTAGTTCTTCCATTGTGCTTTTACTTCTTCACATGTCTGAAGCAAAAAACTACATGGTACACTCTCTTAGTCTCTTTTTATGTTTCAAAAAAGCACATACACGTCACCATAGACTGGTAGTTATAAAACAATGGTCCCCAACCTTTTTGGCACCAGGGACCAGTTTCATGCAAGACAATTTTTTCCACAGATGGGTGAGCTGGGGAATGGTTTCGGGATGATTCAAGCACATTACATTTCCTGTGCAGTCAAACCTCTGTATTTGCAGCTGTTCCCCAGCATTAGCATCACCGCCTCAGCTCCACCTCAGATCATCAGGCATTAGATTCTCATAAGGATCACGCAACCTAGGTCCCTCGCATGCGCAGTTCACCGTAGGGTTTGTGCTACTATGAGAATCTAATGCTGCTGCTGATCTGACAGGAGGTGGAGCTTCTGCAGTGATGTGAGCGATGGGGAGCAGCTGTAGATACAGATGAAGCTTTACCTGCTGCTCACCTCCTGCTGCGCCGCCCAGTTCCTAATGGGCAATGGACAGGTACCAGTCTGCGGCCAGGGGGCTGGGGACCGTAGCTATAAAGCATTTCTTTATATATATTCTATTTTGTATTATACACATACACATGCTTATTTTTTTTTTTTTTTTAGTGGAAATTGACCACAAAATGTATTCCAGAGCAAATACCAGTTGGTGCTAATTTGTACTGGCCAGAACAACTGTTGATGTTTCAAGTACTGATGTACTATTGCAGTTGCTACCAATTTTGGGGTTGATTTAAGAATCAACCAGGAATTTTTTCATTAGTATCATGGCTGTCTAGTTATTACCTACAACATGAAACCATGAATAAAAATATCTGAAAGTACAATTTTGATTATTTAGCTTCCTTTTCCCTAGGAAATAGTGCTGGTTTTACATTATAATAAAAATAATGTTCCCTTATTATTTCTTTCAGGCAAAAATTAGAAAACAATAATAACTTTGTGCTGAGGATGAGGTTGCTTTCAGGCTTTGTAAATTTGCCTCAGAGAAACTTCCTCCCTTTGTCAACAACAACAAAAATTGTTCTGACTTCTATGCTGAGGCAGTGATTTACTCTGGTTGACTAAGTCCCCAGAGTTAGACGGTATGTCCCCGAGTCTCAAAACGGCTTGAAGAATCCATCTTGGGTCATTATTTTTCCACTAGTTTTTAAGAAGAGACATGCATAAACTACCATTTGTGCTAACACAGCCAGGAAAATCAACTCATCATATGGAGCCATAAGTATTTCCTAGATAAAGAAAACATTAGTTTAGTCTCACGAAAGACTAAACTAAAGGAAAAATCCTTTTTGGAATGCAAATTTATACTGGTTGAGCATCCCAAATCCAAAAGTCTGAAATCCGAAACTTGTAAAAGTTTTTAAAATTTTTATTTTTTTAGAGATAGGGTTTCGCTATGTTGCCTGGGATGGCCTTGGACTCCTGGGATCAAGTGATTCTCCCAGTTCAGTCTCCTGAGTAGCTGGGACTATAGACACATGCCACCTTGCCTGGCACAAATCTAAAACTTTTTGAGCACCAAAAGACTCTCTAAGGAAGTGCTCACTGGAGCATTTCAGATTTTGGATTTTTGAATTTGGGATACTTAACTGCTAAGTGTGCGTATTTCAAAATTTGAAATACTTCTGGTCCCAAGCATTTTGGATACTCAACTTGTAAATGCAGAACTGCTGAATGCAATTATAATAGGACAAAATAATCAGTCTGATGAAGAAGAACTGATATTACTGAAAAGTGCAGACAGGACTACTATACATTTAATAAATGTGGCTTTTGTAGGACAAAAGATTCCTTAGAAACTAGCCAGCTAAAGGGCAATTTATCACGATCCTTTTTAAACCTCAGCATTGTGGTGGATGTCATTAAAACAAAAGGGCTGAAAAACAGTTCTCTGTCTTGTTTCCACTACCAGATACAGGACAAAGGTCATTCACATTCTCACGGTGTGCGGTTCCTGGTATGCTAGCCCTTCTCCTCTCCTTTCCTTTCCACTCCAGAAAGCACACTGGAAGGCCACTGAGTGATGCCACTGTAAGGATAACCTGAGTCCAGGCCAACAGTCAATTAGTCACACCATGGGATACTTAGCCTATTCTCATATCTCACACCTGAGCACAACACACCTGTGTCAACACCATTTCTGAGGATCCCTCATTAATTTAGTTCCTTACCTTTAGTCAGGCCCAAGATCCTTATTTGCATTGTTTTATATATTTATTTATTTACACAACCGGTAGAAAGGAGATTTTAAAAATATTTATTACATTCGGTTCTAGAAATGATAGAAAATTAAAATTGGTACAATTATGTTATACAACTTTGGAAAGGCATATTAACCTTTCACCCAGAGAAAAGTTTTATGCAATGCCAGAAATGGAAATACCTAAGCCGTTGGTGACAAAGGGTAAACGCTGCGGATAGAAGGAGCCCTTGTAAATTTTCAGTTTTCTTCTCTGCCGTTATTTATTTTTGAGCAAATCCTAGTCCAGGGAAAAGAGTTCTGAACATAAAGGCACCTAGAGTAAAAATCAGATCTTAACTGATACAAACAGCTACACATGTTTACACCAAGGAAAAAAAGCCCTATCAAAGCAACTCCCCTGCAAGGCATTGATAATATAAATGAAAAAGCCATCGCAACTAAAAAGTCTATAAAGGCTTACCTGAATCTGGTACGTGAACTGGACAATGACAATTACTTTTGTGTTTATAAACCTGCAGATGTTTTGTAATTTAAATCAGCACGACTGCTATCTTTATATTCATAGGTGGGGGCTCTCAAATTATTTACCCATAGTCCAGATTTGTTTTGTTGCATTTGCTCTTAAAATGCACTGTTGCATATTCCATTGATGGATATGTTAAAAATTCCTGCTGTCTTTCAAGAATGTAAAAAAACCTAGAACTGCTACTTTAAACCAAAGTCCTTCATCATTACAAAGCCAGTAAAGCTGACATTTTACCATGATATAAGCACCTGAAGTATATTCTGACCAATTTATATTTTGTGAGCTAAAATTAGGATCTCCAAAATTTGTGTAGGTGTACAAATATTGCAAATTATTTCTTTAAGCTAATAAAAAACTTTAAAAAATACAAATAATCTTTTACTACAAAGATTCGAAATCCACATACAGGTCTGTACTACAGGAAAAATGAACAGGAAGCCAGTAAGCAAACACTTGTCTGCACTTTCTAATCTGTGGACAAGGTACCAGTCAACGGAGCCAGGTTGTATTCAGCTGGGTCTGGTTCTTGATGCTGGTATCCATTTTTAGCACTTCTCGAATGGCCATAGTAGCATAAGTGGAAGGAGGAAGAGAAAAATCCATTTTCAGAGCCCTGTATTTGCCTTCTGCCAGGCAGGAAAGAAGAGAATGGTCAGAAAATGAAGACAGCTGCAGACAGACCGGAGAAGAGTCATACAATCTCTATACAAATACAAAGAACTGTGCTCCTTTCTTTAGGCTCCACTTCCCAAGGGGCCTCAGAGAATGCGACCATGGACGTAAGAGATCTGTGAGTGTATGAACCAGCTGAACAGTTATGGTAATTCTACCTTGGAACCTTCATGAAAGGACAGGTGACATCAAGAGCACAAGAGAGAAGTACATGTTAAGTTTAAAAAAATAAATTAGGGCACAGGGGGAAATAGAAAAAGGAATGATAACAAGAATTTGACAATGACAATGGAAATTAATTTTTTAGACTTTCTTCTTGAATTCTCACTCACTTTTGTTAACCCTGTGGGGGATGGGAAGGAAATAATCAGTCACCTAATATCACAACCATCTATAACATTCATTCATTTTCAGGGAGATTTGCTATTTTAGTTATGACCTTCATCTATAATCATGAAAGTAAGGTGACAAAACACAAACGGAAATCATAGAGTAGGTGGGTAGTGGTGGTGATTATCAGAGCAGTTTTTTAAAAAATTTGCATTTTTGTATGAGAAAACATTTCAAAGGTGACACAGAGCTGATGACTGAGTAAACTTACCAGAAGCAAAAACTGGTGGTGGTTTCCCTTCTAGGTTGTCCACATCTGTGTTGAAAAGTGGAATTTTGGGATCATCATATGCAACGACTTCCCTTCAAAACACATAAAGTATGAACGTGAGCTTTCATAAAAGGTACTAAGTCACTCATTACCATTTGTTTAGTAAGAAAAACACACAGGCCGGGTACAGGTGGCTCACATCTGAAATCCCCAGCACTTTGGGAGGCCAAGGCAGGAGGATCGCTTGAGCCCAGGAGTTTCAGGTTGCAGTGAGCTATGATGCTGCTGCTGCACTCTAGCCTGGGCAATGGAGTGAGACCTTGAACCCCTGCGGTCCCTAACCCAAGGGCTATGGCCTGGTACCAGTCCAAGGCCTGTTAGGAACCGAGGCTACACAGCAGGAGGTGAGTGGCCAACAAAGCTTCATCTGTATTTACAGCTGCTCCCCTTCACTGGCATCGCTGCCAGCTCCCTACCATCCCACCCCGTCCATGGAAAAACTGTCTTCCATGAAACTGATTCCTGGTGCCAAAAAGGTTGGGGACCTCTGCTGTACCCCACTCCCCCACCCCCCAAAAAACCCCAAATAGATCTATTGTAAATAATAGGTCAGACTCTTCAAAAACAGAACAGGGCCAGATTTTATGAATAAGTTTTGCCTTTATATTATTATATAGCAAGATGACAGATGATGCCAGTCTATGTAAAAGACATAAAATGTTTCCCAAGGATAGAAATTCTTTTTATATGAAATTGGTAGGCAGTAAACTTCACTTTGCACAGCTGTGATCAAATTAATCATGGCATTTACATTTTCTCTACAGTGGTTATTACTACCAACACCACCTTGTTACTAGTGAGGAATTGCTCTCTGGAGTGAGAAAGATAAAGCCCAACTGTGCAGACCTCCTGCCCACAATCCAGAGAAGAGGGAAGAGAGAGAGGGAAAAGAAGAGAAGGAGAGAGCCAAAGAAAGAATTTCCTGCCAGTGGGCAACAAGTTCAGGATTTCATTTTTAAATTAACAAATAAAGCTTTAGATAATACGGGGCACTAAAATATTTTTAAATGAGTTAGTACAAGTATCTTTTTCTCTAGAGAAACATGACATTAAAACAACCAGATTAGTGTTTGGAACTCACAGCTAATACTGAATAAGGTAACTTGCTCAGGGATAGCACTCTAAGGAAATCTCAGGTTTCCAGAAATAGGGAAAAAGTTCATTCTCTACATATTTCTTCAATAATTTAGTGATGCTAACAAAATGTAAATAAAGTCACTTGCACTATATGTTTACATTCAAAACAACTTCATTTATTTCTCGATGATTTGAAAAATGCCAACTAGTAGCTGTAGTGATAATAATAGTAATAATAACACTTATGAAATATTTATATGCTAGATTCTGAGCACTGAAAAATACAGTCATGTATCCCTTGAAAATGGGGCATACGTTCTGAGAAATGTGTCACTAGGCAATTTTGTCATTGTGCAAACATCATAGAGTGTGCTTACACAAAACTAGATGATGCAGTTTACCACACACCTAGGCTATATGGTATAACCTATTGCATCTGGGCCACAAACCTGTGCACCATGTTACTGTACTGAATACTGCAGGCAATTGTAACACAATTGTAAGTATTTGTGTAACTAAACATAGATAGAAAAGGCACAGCAAAAATATGGCATAACCTTACGCGACTACTATCATACGCAATGTCCACTATTGACCAAAACTTCATTATATGGTACATGACTGTTTATGTGAAGCAAAAGCTTAAAACCTTATATGGTAGGCCATCAGAGAGCTGGACAGCCACACGTAGGAGCTGTGCACAGACACACCCGTGTGGGAAAAGAGCCTGCATGCTCCCAGTGTGGTAAGAGATGGAGATTCCCTAGAGGTTCCCACTGTGATGGTACAAATGCAGTGACGGGATTCTATTTTTCTATAGCAAGCCATTTTTGTAAATATGTATGGTATAAAACTTTTATTTAAAATGAATATTTGATAATTTAAAAAAAAAACCTTACATGGTAATTCAGTTCTACTTCATTCCAGACTATTACTCACCAGCTAACATTCTGAGGACGAATAATGATCTTTCGGTAGGCCCCCGATAGGGAATAATCTCGAATTTTGTGTCTCATGTTGTCAATATCAAGATTGTCTGCTGTGAGCATTTCCCTGTAGGCATCTCTAACTAAAATACAAAGAGTTAGTTGGAATGCAGCCTATCAACAAGTTACCCTAAAGCAGACCACAAATAGGGTAACATGTAAATTCAGTTTAGGTCACTCTAATTTATAATCCAAAGTCTATTCTTTGGAATCAAAATTGAGTGACTTAGTAACTAGGATTAGAGGTTGCCTCCAACTTTGGTTTGGCCAATTTGTAAATTATCTTTGCAACCAACCACAGTACCAATGGTGTAGGGTTCTCAGGCTATAAAAGGCCATTTTATCCAAAGTTGCTAAACTACAATTTATATGTGCTCAGAGTTGGAAGACATCATACACAGAGGCTTCAAACTCTTTCTGGAAGAAGCAGTTATATATAAATGTATAAAAATAAGAGACCTTGAAAAACCATCTGGCTCACCCTCGCACCTGATGTAGAATCTTTTTTATAACACTCAAGAAAGACAGTTTTCCAGCCTTTGCTTGCATGCTGTCACTAAGGAGGAAGTACTGCTTTGTGAGGTATGCAATTATTAGAAAATTCTTCCTATTCCAAGCTGAAATCCATTTTCTTGTAACTTTCTTGTTGATTGCTTTGGAACACAGCAGGTTAACTGTCCTCTTCGACATCTATTCCTAAGTATCAGACCTTTCAGCCATATAGTCTGTGGACCAAAAAATGTTTCCTTGATTACCCCTCTTTGACATTTCTGAATTCTCCATCAAACTCTTTATCTGCCTCAGGAGAACAGGTTTATGTTCAACAATAACTGCAGATACTTTTAACTTTTTATATAGACTACTATCAAACTGGCCCTCTTCTGCCTGTCCGTCTGATCACTGGGCATAAATGTGAGAATTTGCGTTTAACTCTATTAAATGCCTTCCGCAGTTTTTCTTAAAAATACTTTTCTCATATAATTATTTTGTTTTACACTATTTGCAAATATAAGTAGATTTCCTTATTCAAATTATTCATAAAAATGTGTGACAGAACAGGGTCAAAGAAAGACTCCTTCACTACACACCAAGGACAACAGGGATCCCTAAATCAAGCGTTACTGGATACTAAGTGTTTTGGATACTGTGTTTCCTATCCAACCCGAAATATCACCCATCCAGTTTACAAGTCCTTATATTTGACTACAAGGTTTTCATCAACACCTCTGTTTAAGGCTTTGCTTAATTTAGGTTCTAATTGATACTAGCCAAGTTCTTAATCCTCAGAGTTGTTAAGAAAGAAGAGGAAAAGAATATTTTTTCTTTCTTGTGATGGATGATTTTGGGTGTCAACTTAACTAGCTTAAGTACTCAGATAGTGGGTAAAACATTATTTATTCTCAAGTGTCCCTCTTCTGCTGAAAGGGAAGCCCAGGTGGTCTGGCATTAGATGAGAATGAACGTACTGCATCAGGTGTGTCTGTGAGGGTGTTTCCGAAGAGACTGGAATGTGAGTTGGTGGACTGAGTGGGGAACCTCTATCCTCAATGTGGGCAGGCACCAGCTAATAGGCTGGGGGCCTGGATGGAACAAAAAGGAGAAGGGCAAATTCTTTCCCTCTCTCCCACAGCAGGGATGCCGTTCCTCTGCCCTTGGATGTCAGAACTGCAGGTTCTCTGGCCTACAGACTCTGGGACTTGTGCCAGCAGCATCCCTCCCTCCAGGTTCTCAGGCCTTCGGCCTCAGACTGAGAGTTACACCATTGGCTTCCCTGGTTCTGAGGCCTTCGGACGAGGACTCAGCCAAGTGACCAACTTTCCTGGTTCCCCAGCTTGCAGACAGGCTGTCATGGGACTTCTCAGCCTCCACAATCAAGTGAGCCAATTCCCCTAATAAATCCCTTTTTATCTCTATATATTATTGGTTCTGTTTTCCTGGGGAACCCTGACTAAAACGGAGAGGAAATGTGGCTTTTCGCATCTTAGTGCCTTCCTTCTCACTTGTTCCCAGTACTGCTCTCCTTGGTTTCTATGCAGGGTAGGCAGGTCACAGCCCTCCCTTATCTACCTTAAATTCTCCTCTCCTTCCCTCAACTCCTTCCCCCTCAATGAAGTCAAACATATATAAGTGTAGCAATTTGGTTCAATTAATCAATGTATAAATGACAGATTTCCTATTGAACCCTCCTAGAAATATTTGCATTATCCAAGAAGGGCATTAATCCTAATCATTCTCTAATTCATAAAATTTCAAGGAATATAACACTGACAAGTAAAATAATTCTGGATTCTTGAGAAAAAAAATATTTTAACAAGAAAATACCACACATAGGCCAGTCCTGGCTAGGAGTAAACTTCTAGAGTCAGTCCCATTACATAGGTCCTATGGATAGATCTGCTTTCTTTTCTCAGCACAAGGTCTGACACATGAACATATATGAGAAGGGACTGTCTCCACGGTCCCTTAGAGCAACCCATACAAGCAACAGGCTGCATACACTACCAAGGAGGCTGCTGTTTGCAGCCATTGCACACCAGGCCCCCATGAGGGAAGGAGCATGGTCGGCTTAATTGGCTGCAGGATGATTTATATATGTTTAAAATCTAAATATCTTTTTAAGTCTGATGAAAGTAAAGTTTTAAAATTATATTTAAAGTACTGATTTTTTTTTCCTTTTTCCACTCTTGGATGCCAGTGGCTTGATTATGTTAAACTTGTTTGAACTATTTTCCCCTACAAAGAACTTACTTTTATGCTTTGGGTAGATAACATCGAAACCAGGCAAGGGCATTACCACATCATGGATGGAGTAATTATTAATATCTTCTTCCTCAATATAGGTGGCCGTGGCTGCAAATTCACAAGTAAACAATAAATGAAGAAAAAGTAAGAAAACAGGCAACATATTCATGAGCTCAATCTTCTAAAATTATACACATCTAAGCCAATGGGAAGCAAGTCCTAAGTTGATACAGGTTCAGTGGCCTTGGTAGCTGAAAGAAATTAAGTTGGGATACATACCCCTTTGTCTTTTCTACTCTACCTAAGAAATAAAAATCAAGGATTTAGAAAAAGTCGAATTTTCTTTTTATTAGAGACAGGGTCTCACTCTGTTGCCCAGGTTGGAATGCAGCGGCACGATCACAGGTCACTGTAACCTCTAATTCTTGGGCTCAAGCAATCCTCTCGATTGCTTGAATCCTTGAAATTTTTCGGCCTCCCGAAAAAGCAGAATTTTTAATGAAAATTTAAAAATATTTATCTCTCAGCTGCATACTCATATTTTAGGAATGCCTTCTTTTTAAAATCAGCTCCTTTAACCTTCTTAAACAACACCATGAAAGACCATTTGAAAAGCCATTATACTTCAAAATATTATTTGGAAAGCCATCATACATGGATACATTTTGCTAAAAGAATAAACAATTTTAGGCCGGGCGCGGTGGCTCACGCCTGTAATCCTAGCACTCTGGGAGGCCGAGGCGGGCGGATCGTTCTGAGCTCAGGAGTTCAAGACCAGCCTGAGCAAGAGCGAGACCCTGTCTCTACCAAAAATAGAAAGAAATTAATTAGACAGCTAAAAATATATATAGAAAAAATTAGCTGAGCATGGTGGCGCATGCCTGTAGTCCCAGCTACTCGGGAGGCTGAGACAGTAGGATTGCTTGAGCCCAGGAGTTTGAGGTTGCTGTGAGCTAGGCTGACGCCACGGCACTCGCCCCAGGCAAGAGAGTGAGACTCTGTCTCAAAAAAAAAACAAGAAAAAAAAAAAAAGAATAAACGATTTTTAAAAACCTGCCTATATTTTGAAGATAAAAAGTGGTGGAACATGGGACATTAAAATACACTGGAGGCCAGGCATGGTGGTTCATGTCTGTAATCTCAGCACTTTGGGAGGCCAAGGCAGGAGGATAACTTGAGGTCGAGTTCAACACCAGCCTGAGCAAGAGCAAGACCTCATCTCTACAAAAAATAGAAAAATTAGCAAGGCGTGGTGGCGCACAACTGTAGTCCCAGCTACTGGGGAGGCTGAGGCAGGAGGATCATTTGAGCCCAGGGGTTTGAGGTTGCTATGAGCTAGGCTGATGCCACACACTCTAGCTTGGATGATGGACACCTGTCTCTAAAAAAAAAAAAAAAAAAAAAAAATATATACACACACACACACACACACACACATAAAAATAAATTCTTAAAAATACACTGGACGTGATCAATATTGCATGAGGAAAAATGAGGAAAAATGTTAAATCAGAAAAAAATAGCCGGGCGCGGTGGCTCACGCCTGTAATCCTAGCACTCTGGGAGGCCGAGGTGGGCCGATCGTTCTGAGCTCAGGAGTTCGAGACCAGCCTGAGCAAGAGCGAGACCCCGTCTCTACTAAAAATAGAAAGAAATTAACTGGACAGCTAAAAATATATAGAAAAAATTAGCCGGGTATGGTGGCGCATGCCTGTAGTCCTAGCTACTCGGGAGGCTGAGGCAGAAGGATCGCTTGAGCCCAGGAGTTTGAGGTTGCTGTGGGCTAGGCTGATGCCACGGCACTTGCCCCAGGCGAGAGAGTGAGACTCTGTCTCAAAAAAAAAAAAAAGAAAAAAATAATTAAAAATTTCTGTACAAATTCAAAACCTCAATGGATGGGGTCTGCCTACAGATCAGTAGGCAGTGTATTCAGCAAATAGCCAGGTATGCCAGAGAAAGAAGGAGTTTGGAATCGGGCAGCCATGACTCCAAATCCCAGCTTTTTAACCAGCTATGGAATTGTGGGCAAGTGAATAAAACTCATCTGAAAAACAGAGAAAATGCTTCACAGTAATACTGTCAGCTTTAAACCAGAAGCTGCAGATAAAGGGCTTAGTGCCAAGGCCTGGCACCCAGTCAGGACTGCATGGCAGATGGGCTATTAGTGCTGTCTCATGAACGTTTTGGGCACAGTACACACTAAATGCCCATTCTATTACGGCCCACGTGTAAAGTTAGCTCCAGTCTGGCACTGACTTGAAGAAACTCTAATACAGGCTGACGACAGGCTGAGAGGCTGAAACACATCCAGAAGTATACATATTTGCTAGACCCAGATTAAAGTTTGGAAATGGATTTTAGCCATCATTTAGTCCAGATCCTATTCTAGTTGAGAAAAAGGAGGCCCAGAGTGAGTGTGTCAGGCACTACTCAAACCAGAGGTATATTTTTTCATTAAAGACAGATACAAACTAGTCAGTCTGAGCTTATGTGGATCTCCATCTAAAACTCACTAAACATCTCCCTCTGTTAACTAGTAGCCAGACTGGATTGTAAAGCCCCTAGTGTCAAATAACTGAATCCTAGTTTGGTTGAATAACAATGCTATTTGCCTTTTTACCTCCTTTGAGAACAAGGTCCCCTGGAATAGGTTTCAGTCCGTAGTCTTCTATCCTCTTGCTCACCATGTTATTCCACACATAGCTTTGATAGCTATGAATATACATTAAACGATTATTTCTTGGTATCTGAAGGGAAGTAAAATAGGCAAAAAAAAAAAAAAAAAAATACTCTGAATATAAAAAGTACTGCACTTTCCAAGATATCCTGCTTGTTTAGTAGTGATCCTAGTATAAGAAACCTATACTTTAAATCTCTTGTTTTACTGATAACCTATAGAAATCCTGACTGATAACAAAATGACTGATAACAATCCTGACTGATAATGAAAATCCTGACTGATAACAAAACACACCATGGAGTACTACTCAGTCATAAAAAGAAAGACTTAATGTCTTTAGCAGCAATTTGGATGGAACTGGAGACCATTAGCCCAAGTGACGTATCTCAAGAATGGAAACATGTACTCTCTAATAATTTGGAACTAATTGATGGGCACACGCGAGCACAGAAAGAAGTAAAAATCATTGGAAATCAAAAAGGGCAGAGGGAGGAGGAGAAGGGCAAAAAACTACCCAATAGGTACAATGAACACTATTCTGGTGATGGGTACACTTACAGCCCTGACTAAAGCATCATAAAAGCTATCCTGGGAGGCTGAGGCAGGAGGATTGCTTGAGGCCAGGAGTTCGAGACCACCTGAGCAAGATCAAGACCCTGTCTCTATTTTTAAAAAAAATTAAAAAAAAAAAAAAAAAAAGCTATCGACTTAAAAAAAATTTGTACCCCCTTAATATTTTGCAATAAATAGTGACTGATACATAGCATTAAATATTAGAGATAGAACCCCTGAAACTAAGGGGTGTTATCAGTCAGCAGCAGCTTTAGCAGTTCACATGCTGTATCCACAATGTGCACGATCATGCCACTAAAGCAAATGGTATGGATTTTATACCCTAAATCAAAGACAGACTTCAAACCGAAGGAATTTACACATCAGTTATAGAGCTAACAGTGGTTTCTCCCCAAAAATTCTATGGAAGGAGAAAACCCAAATGATTGAACTGACAACTAATTTCATGCAGCAAGAATCCTGCTTTTTTGTACATCTGGGGGAAAGTAACTAAAACTTAAGTTTGAGGATACATTTTAATGTATCCTGGATTATACATATTGAAATACTGGCATAGGCTACAGTTACCAACATAGTACCTACTCTTGAACCACCCTGATGAAACCAGACGAAAATGCAACTATTTAGACTGCTTACTGTCTAGCCCTCATACTAAGGCAGTTCACAGTTGTGATGATGGCGAATGATGAAGGAACGACTGTTCACTAGATTCTGAATTTCTCAAATACCAAGAGACTGAGCTTAAATTAAATTTCCACTGGAGATCACGGTTTCCACATTACTGCTTTTCTTGTGCCATCAATGTAAATAATGCCCCATCCACCTTCTCATCACCATTTGGGGTGTGAATAAGGATCACTCAGATAAGACACCTCTCAGAGATCACCAAAGGATCCTTATTTACCTTGTGGTCTTTCAAAATTCAGTAAAATCTTTCAAGATGAAATTTAGAAAGCATTAAAAAGCCTCAAGTCATTGCCTGACTTCACAAATCGCACTCACTATGCCAAATGCAGAGACTATATTCTTCATTCCATATTTTGAAAGTCCTCGAAGCAGCTGCCCTTCCACACACCTTTTGACAGGTAGTTTTCTGAGGGCAGCAGCTGGGTCTTTGGTCTTCGCCCATTCTTCTCTGCACTTAACCAAGTATCCCTTTTCAGCTGGGGAGGAAAAACTATGATTAAATGATTTATCCAATAGACAAACTTCCATAACTTAAAAGTACACTTCATAGAGAACACAAAATTAGGAAATGCTATTTGTAACATTGGTGCTATGAAGAGCTTCAGCTCACCTGAGAATAGCCATGAGAAAGCGAAAAGATGGGAAATGGAGAAGTTTACAGAACTATATGGCCTTGTCAATATGCTACCACCCCCAGGACAACAATTAAAGCCATTTACTATTCATCATCCTAGTAGAGTCAACAAAAACTTGTTAGTCCTTCCTTCCTTCCTTCTCCTTTTCCACTGCATTGTCAAATTTAATGGGTTACTTGCCTTAAAACTAGATAATTTTATCTTTTATCAGTTTGCAAATGAATAATTACGCAAAGTGTACATAATTATTTTGACGATTTGCAAAGTTATTCAATCCTTTTCATACAGTATGGTTTTAGAGCTAGGATTACAGGTGAGCCACTGCACCCAGTGGAATTTATGAATTAATAAATTAGGTGAGCTAAAGAGCTGAAAACAGAATATAAACACTAAATCTTAAATGTATACAAAAAACTTGTGGAAAATACAAAGAAGTAGCCATAGTTTTATTATAAAACAAAGAAAATTCTGAAATAACCACCCCAATTTGCACATATACTTCATTCAAAGCAATTCCATAAATACCTAGCCAAACATTCTATTTATTTTCTTAACATGAATTTTATTCTCACCTCCAGAACGGGGTTTCAATATTAAATCCATGACTTCTGTCCAGGAATTTTGTAGTATAGCCCTAAAATTTAACAGTATTTATTTTGCTTAATTTTGCATTAAGATAAACTTTATACGCACAAATCTTTGAAGAGTCAACAAACCATATTAACTTTGTATTATTTTATTAAACTTAAAAGTAAGCAGAGAAACTAGCATGGTACAGATTTCAAATGTAAATGAAAAAGAACTTTAGAATTAAAAACATAATGCTTCCTCATAACATTTAGTATGATTTCACACTTTTAAAAGCTGTAACAGTATAAATCAACTTAGTCATGCTTTGTTATATACAGTATTATCTATGTAAATAAAACTCTTCTTTTTTTTTTTTTTTTTTTTTTTTTTTTTGAGACAGAGTTTCACTGTGTTGCCCGGGCTAGAGTGCTGTGGCATCATCCTAGCTCACAGCAACCTCAAACTCCTGGGCTCAAATGATCCTCCTGTCTCAGCCTCCCGAGTAGCTGGGACTACAGGTATGCGCCACCATGCCTGGCTAACTTTTTCTATATATTTTTAGTTGTCCAGTTAATTTCTTTCTATTTTTTTAGTAGAGACGGGGTCTCACTCTTGCTCAGGCTGGTTTCGAACTCCTGAGCTCAAATAATCCGCCCCCCTCGGCCTCCCAGAGAGCTAGGACTACAGGCATGAGCCACCACACCCAGCCAGAGTTAAGTCTTTATGTGCCAAAACTTGTTTGAAACTTCTCAAAAAATTTCTCCCTTTTTGTTAAATACCTTCTTGCTCAGGCAGAAAGAATAAATACAATTTATCCTTCCTTATTATTCTTGCCAAAATGGAAATACCTTTATTTCTGATGATTATAAAAGTTATACATGCTTGTTAAAAATTAAACAGTACTAAAAAAAGGTTACCTGCTTTTCAATCTCTAAGAAATTAAACACTGCTAACACTTTAGAGTGTATTTGTGACTCTTTTGGTGCATCTGTAAGTGTACGTAATTTTTCCTTTAACGTTTATTTTACTATAGCCATATAGAAGTTATATTTTGTGTATCATATCTGAAAAGTTTCTAAGATTCTGTTCTTGGAGTCTGCTTAGAAAGGCCTTCCCTAATAAAAGAATACAGAACACAGGGCACAGTGGCTCAAGCCTATAATCCTAGCACTCTGGGAGGCCGAGGCGGGTGGATTGTTTGAGCTCAGGAGTTCAGACCAGCCTGAGCAAGAGGGAGAACCCCGTCTCTACTAAAAAAATAGAAAGAAATTACCTGGACAACTAAAAATATATATAGAAAAAATTAGCCGGGCATGGTGACACATGCCTGTAGTCCCAGCTACTCGGGAGGCTGAGGCAGGAGGATCGCTTGAGCCCAGGAGTCTGAGGTTGCTGTGAGACAGGCTGATGCCACGGCACTCTAGCCCAGGCAACAAAGTGAGACTCTGTCTCAAAAACAAAAAAAAGAAAAGAAAAAAAAATACAGAAATCCCCTTCTATTAATTTTTCTGTTATTCTAGTTAATTATGGTTTTTAATTTTCACTTTTAAGTTAATCCATATGGGATATCTCTAGATATTGTCTAAAATGCTGTTTGGTACTTGCTGATGAGACTGTATGGATTTTCAATCCAATAATATAATTACATTAATTGATTTCCTATTGCTCGCCACCCTTACACTAGAACAAGCCATGTTAAATCAGTCATTAAATATACTCTTGGGATGATACAGTATTTAGCTGGATAAGCCTTTAGAAGCATTTTCAAAAAAAGTATAATATTAACACAGTACTAGTATTGGTCTGCCAGATATAATGGAATAGACGTCTATGCTCAGAAACCTTTGTTAAGGCCGGGCACGGTGGCTCACGCCTGTAATCCTAGCACTCTGGGAGGCCAAGGCGGGCGGATCGTTCTGAGCTCAGGAGTTCGAGACCAGCCTGAGCAAGAGCGAGACCCCGTCTCTACCAAAACAGAGAAAGAAATTAATTGGACAGCTAAAAACATATATAGAAAAAATTAGCCAGGCATGGTGGCGCATCCTGTAGTCCCAGCTACTCGGGAGGCTGAGACAGTAGGATTGCTCGAGCCCAGGAGTTTGAGGTTGCTGTGAGCTAGGCTGACACCACGGCACTCGCCCCAGGCAAGAGAGTGAGACTCTCTCTCAAAAAAAAAAAAAAAAAAAACAAAAAAAAACACCTTTGTTAAATATCAACTGTGTCACATAAAACCACAACCTGCAGGTCAAATCTGGTTGGCCACCTCATTTTGTAAATAAAGTTTTACTGGAAAACAGCAGTGCTCATTCATTTACACATCGTCCATGGCTTCTTTTGCACTGTAACTCCAGGGCTGAGTAGCTGCAACAAACACTGTACGGCCTACAACGCCTAAAATAGTTACTAACTGTCCATTTACAGAAAAACTTTGCCGACACCTGGTATAATATATTAAACGGTTTTGTAACTGCAGGACTTAATACCTTTAAGATGCTACTATATGTACTGTGAAAGTTTGGTATATAATGCCATACTAAATATATATAGATTTGGTTTACAATAGTCATCCTATCTGGCACAATGCACATTAAGATGTTTTAGTCTTTTCTTACTTTATTTTTCCTTCTTCCACCTTTTATTGTGGTAAAATACACGTAACATAAAATTTAGCCATTTTTAAGTATATAATCTGCGGCATTAAGTACATTACTATTGTGCAACTATCAGCACCGTCCATCTCCAGAACTTTTTAATCTTCCCCAACTGAAACTCTGTACCCATTAAACAACAACGCCCTATCTACCCCTCCCCCAATGCCTGGCAACCACCATTCTACTTTCTATCACTTCGACTACCCTAGGAACCTCATATGAGAGAAATCACACAATATTTGCCGCTTTGTGACTGGTTTGTCAGTTAGCATAAAGTTTTCAAGGATTATCCATGTGTGAAAATTTTCCTACGTTTAAAGACTTACTTATATTTCTATTGTATGTATGTACTATGTATTGTTTTGATGGACACTTGGGTTGCTTCCACCTTTTGGCTATCGTGAATAATGCTACCATGAACATGGGTGTGCAAGTATCTGTTTGAATTCCTGCTTTCATTTCTTTTGGGTATATACCCAGAAGCGGAATTACTGGATCATAACATAATCTATATTTTTTTAAAGAATCGCCATACTGTTTTGTACAATGGTTGCCCCATTTTACATTACCGCCAGCAAAGCACAGGGTTCTAATTTCTCTACATCTTTCTTTACCAATACTTATTTTATTTTTTTTGGTACTGGCCATCCCTATGGGTACGAAATGATACCTCATTGGGTGGTTTTAGAATTTTTTTTTTTTTTTTTTTTTGAGACAGAGTCTCACTGTTTTGCCCTGGCTAGAGTGCCGTGGCATCAGCCTAGCTCCCAGCAACCTCAAACTCCTGGGCTCGAGCAATCCTACTGTCTCAGCCTCCCGAGTAGCTGGGACTACAGGCATGTGCCACCATGCCCGGCTAATTTTTTCTATATATATTTTTAGCTGTCCAATTAATTTCTTTCTATTTTTGGTAGAGACAGGGTCTTGCTCTTGCCCAGAATGGTTTCGAACTCCTGAGCTCAGACAATCCGCCCGCCTCGGCCTCCCAGAGTGCTAGGATTACAGGTGTGAGCCACCGCGCCCGGCCGTGGTTTTAGAATTTTGATAGATTTACAAGTGGTGAATTGTTTAGTGGTGATGTCTGGGTTTTTATTGTATCCATCACCCAAATATCATTGTGGTTTAAATTTGTATTTCACTAACGACTAGTTGTGTTGAGCACTAGTTTGTATACCTTTGGAGAAATGTCTATTCAAGTCCTTTGCCCATCTTTGAATTGGTTTTTTTGGTTGTGGTTAAGCTGTAATTCTTTATATGTTCTAGATACAAGCACCTCATCAGATATATGATTTGCAATATTTGCAATATAATATCTTAAACAGTTTTATGGTACAATTACAGCTCGCTGCAACCTCAAACTCCCAGACTCAAGTGATCCTCTCATCTCAGCCTCCTGAGTAGCTAGGAATATAGGCACAAGCCACCATATTGGCTAAATTTTTTCAAAAAAACTTTTTGTAGAGATGGCAACATATGCCTAGGCTGGTCTGGAACTCTTTGCCTCAAGCGATCTCCCTCCTCGGCCTCCCAAAGTACAGGGATTACAGGCATGAGCCATCATGCCTGGCCTCAATTTTCGAACATTTTTATTACCCTAAAAAGAAACCCTATCCCATCATCAGCAGTCACTCCAATTGGCCCTGCCCCAGCCCTTTCTTTTTAGATTTGCCTGTTTGGGACATTTCATATAAATGAATCATACAATACATGGCTTTTTGTGATTGGCTACTTTCACTTAGCATAATGTTTTCATTCATGTTGTAGAATGTGTCCATACTTTATCCCCTTTTATTGCTGAATATTCCATTGTATACTACATTTTGTTTATCCACTCATCAGTAGATGGACATTTGGGTTGTTTCCACTTTTTTGGCTGCTATGAACATTTCTGTGAACATATGACTTTCAATTCTCGGTATAGGAATGCAATTGCTGGGTCATGTGGTAACTCTATACTTAACCTTTAAACTTTTGGGGAACTACCAGGCTGTTTTCTAAAATGGCTGTACCATTATACATTTCCACCAGCTATGTATGAGGGTTCCAATTTCTCCACATCCTTGTCAGCACTTGTTATTGTCTGTATTTTTCATTTTGGCCATCCTAGTGGGTATGAAGTGGTATCTCACTGTGGTTTTGATTTGCATTTCCTAATGATTAGTGATGCTAAGCATGTTTTTGTGTGCTTACTGGCCATTTGTCTATGTTCTTTAAAGACAGGTCTATTCAGATCCTATGCCTAGTTTTAGAATGGGTTGTCTTTTTGTCGTTGAGTTGTAAGAGTTTTTAATATTTTGGATACAAACCATTCTTCCATCTTTAAACTATAAACTAAGAGTCTGTTTCTTCCCTCAGGAGGGTCTATGGTGGTTAACAGTGGGTTTCTTGGAAAGCAGGAAATATTCTTACAATGCAGAAATGAATGATTTAGAATTTTGAACTCACTCTGTACTGCCATTTAGGGATGTTATAAAATTTTTCTTCCTGGATAAATTTGATCTCATTTTAACTAGCTATTAACTTTGGAGTACAAAACTTACAGGGTCCCATGGCTGTCCTTCTGCCAAATTAATTACAAATTTATAGGTTGATATAACTCTCTCTTAAATATTCTATCCCTTAATATAAATACCATCTTTACTACCTTTATCAATGTCCTCCGACCATTAGCAAGGTTAAAAACATATTATTTTGTCACTATTATTACTATAATTATCTTCTTAATAATTTTTTCTTTGGTTAATATGCTTTAATTTTAAAATATTACTTTCTACTTATTGAGTGCTTACTATACCTAGGCACAGAAATAGGTGCTGCATAAACATCATCTCACTTCATTTTTACCACCCTGTGAAGTTGGTATTATTATCTCCATTTTACAGATGAGTAATTTGAGGCTCAGAACTCAAGTCTGATTTCACCTGAGCCTTTAACCTTCTCAACACCACCTCAAAGAGGTAGAGGAAATACATGATAGATTTTTATCATTTTGTGCTTTTAAAAATCACACGAACAAATGCAATTTCCTGTAGTTAGCTGCTGAAACAATGGACTGGAAGTCAAGCAAACTCTATTCTCAGACTACAGCTGACGAACTAGTGAATTCAGGCAGACCTCCCTAAGGCTAAGTTCTATCTTTGCTAAAACGAAGGGTCTGAAACACAAGGAAGAACATGAACTCTCAGATCACTCCCAGCTTGTAACTACCACAATTCTAACTCTCACATGAAAAATTCCTTTCCATAACACAGTCTCTGCTGGGTAGGATGACTCCAGAAGTAGGCTTATGAACCCAAGTATTTACCCATGAGATTCCTACCCTAGCTTACCCTAGAGGGGTTTCTTATTATCTAAAAGTAAATCAGCATTCTTAAAATAAATTCCACTTTGCTAATTATAACCTATACCACTTTCTTTAAGGGGTGATGGAAGGGCAGATCAAAGTTTAATGAATTTGGTAACAGAGATCATAAAACATATCATCTTTGGCCACTCTGAGTCTCACTTACGGAACTGACTACTGTTGGGTCACTTACTGTGCCAAGGCTGACCTGTTGTTTGTTTGTTTGTTTGTTTGTTTTAAATAGAACCTCTGGATGGGCTATCAAGGATGGAAGAAAAACTAACTTTTCA
>RJWJ010022166.1:0-27134 GCA_004363605.1 Indri indri | reverse complement strand
TGGTAGCCGCTGGCCACATGTGCGTATTGAGCGCTTGAAATGTAGCTAGTGTGACTACAATGAAAATGAATGTATTTCATTTTAATTAATTTAAATTAAACAGCCAGCACAGGTCCAAGTGCTTGGTATTGGTACTGGTATTAGAATAGTGTTTCAGCTAAAGACCTTTCGATGAGTGAGCAATGGGAGGATTTCAAAGGACAGTCGATGATGTGGTATGAGGAGGGTTGTGTGGAGGAGGGTGGGGCTGTGGCATGGCCAAGGGGGTTCACATGGGATCAGAATCAGCGACGTGGCAGTGTCTGAGGGAGAAAGCTTCTGGGATTCTGTACCTAGAACTGTCCACCCGGGCATCAGGAAAGACCCCTGAGTTCCCATGGGATGCGAGGGCCTCCAGGCTGTGTAATAAAGCACAGACATTGTCTTTGTCCTCAGGTATCTCCCAGTCTAATCAGAGAGACGAACAAGACAGTAAAGAAGATACTATTGACCTAAATACAAGCAGTAAGTATTGTAGGAGATTGGGAAAAGGATGGATTCCAGAGACTGTATTGGAGGGTAAGGTTGTTCAAAAACATGGTGTTTACATGAGAAAACTTCTTGATGAACAAGAAAGCCATGCTGTTTTCTGATTTGGGGGTGGGCTGGGCCAAGGTAACAGTCTGAGAAGATGAATCAGGTGAGGAGAAAGGGGAGGCCCTTGTGGGTTGAATGAAGATTATGGGGTGAGGTTAAAAACATCTCAGATTGAGCCTTTACTCATCACATAAATACTGAATGTCCAGCACTGTATAGGCACCATTTGTGCACACAAAGTACTGGACAGGGTTCTGCATTCAGGGAGAGTATTACAAGGACTGGCAAACCAGCCCCAGCTAAGCAAAGATAGATAGCAATACAAAGCAACCCTCTAACAAAGTGCTTAGAGAGGGAAAGCCAGGGAGACTCCCAACTTCAGAGCAGGGGAGACTTTTGTGGATGCAGCCAGGATGCAGCAGGGCTTGGGCTGGGCCTTGAAGAGTTGCCTGGGTAGCAAGGAGGCAGGAGAAGAGAAAACTGTTTGGAGGGGAGCTCCAGAATGGCTGGAGAAGCTAGCAGTTCGAAGGTTAAGGTGGTCCCTTGGTGTGTTTTGACCCAGAGGACCATGGAAAGTCAGAAAGACAAGGTTAATGAGGCAGTCTTGGAAAATGCATTTTTTTTTTTTTTATAACAAATACAGAAGTGTTAAGACAGCCTGAGGCTGGGAGGCCAGCGGGGAGGGGTTACTGTGGCAAGGTGAGGTGTTTCCACACCTGGGCAAAGGCTGTTCTGGTTTTAGCTCTTTGCCACATTGAATGGCCTGAAAATCAAACTGCTGAGCTCTGACAGCCACTGTGCACCCTTGAAAGCGTGGTCTGAAGTCCATTTTATAAGTGCTTTGCCACCCAGACCACTGCAGAAATTTCAGATGGGGCTTAAGAGATTAAACCCAACATCTCCTTTATGCAACTGTTCATAGTAATTGAAAGAAGGATTCTGAAACCATGGTTACCATAGAGGACTAAAATTAAGATCAAAGGTGATGATTTCGAATCTAAGGAAATAGAATAGGTTCAAGCTAGAGCTCACATTTATGCTTTGTATAGGCTATCTGATTATCTCTGGCAAATGCATCCTTTTGTGAAGCAATCTCAGGAGACAGCAGAGTGGTTCCTGCAGCCCTGAAGCTTAGTGCAGAGCCTCAAATCCTGCTAGGCTAAAAGGAAACTAGGTTTTTGGAATGAGCATGAGATTTTTAGACTTGATTTTTACCTAGGCTGGTGGTTCTTGTTGCCCCTGGTGAACCTAGTTGGGGGAAAAGCTTGGAATCTATTGGCAAACATGGTTGCTGTGAAAAAAAAAAAAAATCCCAAAACGTTTTCCCAAGAGACTCAAGAATAAAGATTTCCCTATAAGGGCCCAGTTCTTCAAGTTGTTCTTTTGGGCAGGCATTTCCATCTTGTACTTATAACGAGGGTCAAGGCGGTTGTAGAGTGTCCTGGAATAGGTGGCAGGAAGCACACAATGGGGCTAGTTCTCATTATGCAAGGGGTGCTGACCTGTATGGGATGTTGTGGTCGGCTACAGGGAGGAGGGGTTTGGCCTCTCCATTCCAAATGAGCAAAGCAGTTCCATGCAGGAATCCCTCATTCTTCAAAGGGAATGCAATACAAAACAATCCTCTAGTGAAGTGCTGGGTACCTTGAGAATTCTTGCCATCCACCTCTTTCCCCCAGTACTGACGTGAGCCAGTAGACAGCTTTCCTATGTCCCCTAACAAGCCATGCCTGCAGCCTGCCATGAGAGGACCTCTCTGTGCATCAGAAACCAGGTCCAGGAGAGAATCCAGGGTGTGAGACTCTGTGAATGGGGTGAGTGAGGGTAGGGTGCAGGGGAGAGTTGAACTGAATTAAAAGAAAGGACTTCTGAGAGGGAGGTGGCATTTGGTAAGAGCCTCTGAACAGGAGGAGGAAAAGGTAGAACTGGAAGAATTCTTTGTCCCCTTTGGGTAAATCGTTGTAATTAGAATTTTAAAACATACAGATTTAGGTTCCTCCATGTCACTGCTCAAGTGGTCTCTTATTTATTTATTCATTCACTCATTATTTAGGAATGAATGAATGAAACAGAGTCTCACTCTGCTGCCCTGGGTAGACAGTAGTGGTGTCATCATAGCTCACTGCAACCTCAAACTCCTGGGCTCAAGCGATTCTCCTGCCTCAGCCTCCCAGAGTGCTAGGATTACAGGCATGAGCCACTGCACCCAGCTGGTCTCCTTATCTTTTTAAGACAATTTTGTGTGTGTGTGTGAAATAGAGCACACATTCAGAAGAGTGCATAAAATGCAAAAGCACAGTTTAACAAAGAATTATAAAGTGAAAATCCATGTAACTACCAACCAGGTCAAGAAATAGGACATTGCCAGCATCCTGGAAACCTCATGTGTCCTTCTGCAATCACATGCCTTTTTTTCCACTTGGAGGTAACCACTATCCTGACTTTCACAACAATCACTTCCTTGTGTTTCTTTAGGGGGTTACCAGCTACGTACACATCCCAACAATATGCTAAGTCCAATCTTTGATCTTAGAGTAATACAGTATGTATTCTTTTATGTTTTCCTTCTTTCACTCAACATTGTACATTGTAAGGTTCACCCGTGTTGATGTGGATAGCTGTGATTCTTTTTTTTTCTATTGCTGTATAATATTCCATTGCATGACTATTCCACAATTTATTCATCCATTCTACTGGGTGTTTCTCTTTTCTTTTGGAGATCATGGCTTTTCAGCAGCTGCTGCTCTCTGTCAGCAGTGGTCATGCCAGCAAATTAATGAATTGAAGTTCAGATGGAAACTTTCTAGACTGTATCGAAGATCAGTCACTGAGAAAGTGTTATCGATCATTTTCCAAGTAAGACAGCACATATACAACAAACAACCAAGAGACGCCTGAGTTGCTTCTACCTGACAACTCAAGTTTTCACTTGCTGCAATTTTGTCAGCATTTGGGAAATAGTCCTTTGTATTACTGCATTCAGGTCAACAAATTATCGAGTAATAATTTAAACCTTTCTTGTTGGTGGGTCTTATTAATTCTGCAGACTCACTATGCAAATCCTTCATTGTTGTGTGCATTCTCTAAAATAGCTCTCTCTCATGATGATTATATAATCAGCTAGAAGATGACAGCAATGAATGTCTTCATGTTATTTCAGGTTTAGCCTTCAAAGTGAGAATGAACTAAAAGTGGAAAGAACTTTAATGTATGCATTCATTTATGCCATCATTGACAAAGACTGATGCATAGCATCTGCATGGCATCTGTCATAATAGTAATGATAATTGCTAATGATTATAACCACCCAGCAACAACATGCTGTCATCTGGATATAAAATGATGCCACCAAACCAGAGTCAGTAGACTATCTTTACTGAACTTCTTTTTTTCCTTCCAGGATTGGGTATGTATGTGTGTTCACCCATCCTTGTTCTCTTGGCTGACTGCTATTAGAAATCTTATCTTAGGCAGGCTGCCTTTGACCATATTTTATCCTGACTCTAATTTAAGATGAAGACAGCTCTCCTGGCACACCCAGAGGTATTCTGGACCATCTGATATGAGCTATGCTCTAAGGGAAGGACAGAGCAATGATCCTTAGCTGCCAGTTTATTTTCGCATGTATAGTGACAATAGCCATAAAATGTGTCTTAATTAAACGCCATAAAGCAGTGGAAAGAAATTTAGAAAGAAATTATTTCCTTAAATGTTTCCTAGTGGAAAACACTTTGGTCAAGAATTTCTCCCTAAGCCCAGACCCCTATGTCCACTGCTTACTTGGCATCTTCCCTTGAATATCTTATTGGTACCTCCAACTTCAGTGTATCTCAATGACCATCTGTCTGGCCTGCCAGGTACAAGCTCAATTTATGTTGTCCCAACAGCACCAACAATGCTTCTTTTTATTTCCAAACGTGCGCCAGTTTGGACAAAAGATGATATGGTGTCACCCTATTCAAAAAGCACTCATGCCCTTCCTTCTCTAACCTCTCTCCATATCCCCAAACTTACTACTCCGCTGATGTTCCCTTGCTGTTACTGGCACCACCATCCTCCCTGTGGCTCAAAGCAGAACAGAAAAATGATGCTCACCAAGTTTTGTGGATTCTACCTCAGAAACTACTCTCCAACGAAGTGCTTCTCTCATCATCAATCACCTGGGCTATTCCATGCAGCCTCCCCACTGGCCTTGCTTCTCTGCAACTTGATATCCACCCTTCGGAGCCACGGTCTGCTTAAATCCCTGTAATGGCTTCTCACTGCCCTTAGATGAAGGCCACAGCCAAGAGGGCCTATCACAGCTGGCTTCTGGCTACTCTCTTTGACACTCGTGTTATCTTTTCCCTTCCAGGCATTCTGAACCTCAGGGGTGAGGAAGCGCCGCCCTCTCTCCCCCTCTCTGAGTCACTGCACATGCAGTTCCCTTAGTCCTCCCTTCAACTGGTTTGCTCCTGCAGAGTTTAACCTAGTTGTTGCTTCCTCCAAGTAGCTTTCTTTGATCGATCCTGCATCTTCCCTACTGGAGCACAATTTATTCTAATTGCTTTCTTATGGGGTATGTGCTCTGAATGGGTGGGAACTATGCCCATCTTTCTCATCATTGCACCCCAGCACCTGGCTCAGTGCACAGCACATTGTTGGTGCTCAGAAAAGATTCATCAACTCAATGGCTAACACTCAATCCAGGGAATCCGAGCTACAGTGTCATGAGCTTCCTCTGTGCTGTTTGGGTCAGACTCTTCTTTTGCCTTCCATAACAAACTCTTCAAGCTATTCGGTTGGTCCTATACATATTATAAAACATGTTATATGATACACGGTTATTTATAGAAAATGCTATTTATCAATAATTCAAAATTAAAGGGGTTCTTATTGTGAGATTGCTAGCAACATAATTTAAGACAGAAAATGTATTAAGATGTAGTAAACACAGCTGTCCTTGAATCAGGGGCTTTGGGATTTTCCTAATAGAAAACCTGTCCTGTATCCAGGCTCAGCCCCTCAGAGGCAGAATATGAGTGGTCACTCTAGGATCCACCACAACATTAACTAATCTGCTTTCCCAAGTGGAAATCAGAAAGAGCTTTTCACATTATGTTCACTGCCTTCAGCACATATACTAAGAAAAGAATCTCAAGGCATACGTACCACTCCTGCCTGTCTCAGGAAATGACATTTAGGAAAAGGATGTTAAAGGTCTATAACTTCTGGATAGCTCCAGGCTGAAAGATCTGTACATTACACTTGGTCTTAAACTCTTGTCAAGATGATCTGAGATCCACAGGGTTTGTGTGAGAGGACAGCAAACGACCAAATGGTGATTAATAAGTGTTTTGGGGGGATCACCCTAATATCAAGAGATGTTCTTAATGATAATAATCTGTGTTATTTTTGTTATTTGTCTGTTTTTGAGACTCTAATAAACATTGCCTTACATCGTGTGTAATTACTCTAAGTTGGTGTAATCAGCCATTGGTAGAATACAAAATAAAGACTCATCCCTCAATATCAAGTTCCTGCCAGCCAGAGCTTTGGCCTAGAGTTTCTGTCTTTTTCACCTCTTCTATTCCAGTTTTAGAAAATTTCCACTATGTAGTAGAAACAGTACTGGCTTTGGAGTTATTCAGGTCACGGAATACTTATTGAGCATGTACTATGCACCAAGCACCATTTTAGGTGTTGGGCCCTAAGCAGGCCAGTCACAATGACAGGTTCGAATCCCAGCTCTGTCACTTTCTAGCTGGATGACCATGGGCAATCTAGTCTCTCCAGCCACCTATGAAATAGGTAG
This sequence comes from Indri indri, assembly GCA_004363605.1. Classification (NCBI taxonomy): domain Eukaryota; kingdom Metazoa; phylum Chordata; class Mammalia; order Primates; family Indriidae; genus Indri; species Indri indri. The sequence continues at coordinate 20,764 of RJWJ010022166.1, read as the reverse complement.
TAATCTTTGAAATGGGAATAATAATGCTTCTTCCATGCTGGATGAGGGGGTTGGTGAGATCAGTTGGAGAAATGAACACGGAGTAAGTCTGACAATGTTTTGACACAGCTAGCAAGTGCTTGAGAAATGGTGCCATTTAAAATAACCTGGGCACTCTGGTTCCTGCAGGGGGTGGGCACAGTTTGTTCTGTGCCTCCTCAGCTGTATCAGAGGAAGAGTGTGGCTGAAGGGGAGAATAGTAGGTTGAGAGTCAAACACTGCTGCTTAAATCCCAGGCATAGCCCTCATGTGAACACATCCTTCCACGGTTTCCTCTCCAACTTGGATGGAACATACTGGCTGATGAGGTAGTATTTCAGACTGCCTCACTGCAAGTAAACACTTCTGTTGAAAGCACAAAGGGGCTAGGAACCACAGTCTCCTCTCAAGAGTGTCCATCTGTGATTAAATACCAGTTGTCAACCAATGTATTCAATAAGGACAAACATTCAGAAAATTTGATAATGAGTCTGTTTAGACTTTCAGTGAGCAGGTGGGTGGAGGAAGTACAAAGAGAGAAAAAAACATGTATCTTGCTGAGACTGTTTACATCCTTTGTGTTTCACAGAGGGGAGCCAGGCTCAGTTAATTCACTCTCTTCTCCTTCCTCAGCTGTTTCTTCTCTTCCCCCTTCTTCATCACCAGCAGCAGCAGCAGCAGCAGCAGCACCATGAACTGTTACTGAGAACTTTTTATGGTCCAGGCATCAGGCCAAGATATCTTTTTTGGGGGGCACAATTCAATCCATAATAGGGTCATAGGAGTAAGTGAAATTATTAAGAGAATATGTAGAGGGAGGGGAGAACTCAGAAAAGGAGAAGAGGATTTCCAGAGGTAGTGTCTGATGCCTGAGTGGCATTATGAGCACACCGAGGCCGTGGCTCTGGCAGCTGGGAGAGCGAGGGCAAAGCCGATCTCCGGCACGGTCCACCGGCAAGACTTTGCTGGGTGCCCTTTCATCATTCCGTGGCCCAGCCCTACAGGTGCTTTGCAAATATTTTTCTCACAACCGAATGAAAGCAAAAGGACTTCCTTGTACTAACAAAGAATTAATCTTCATTCTAGAATTGTCAAAAGAATTTAATCAATTTGATTTTTTTCAAGTTGAAAACATTCAGATGAGGTTCAGATCAAAGAACATAATGGAAATACATCCTAAAAAGATCCTAACAGTTCTTCATTTTGGCAGACAGTCAAGAGAAAATGTTTACAGTCACCAAGAGAGTGTGTCATTACTGGAAAGAATTATGACACTTCGTTTCCCAGAATCTAAAACTCCTATTTGTATCAAACACAACTTTGGGGGTCAGTGCAATCCCTTCATTGCTTTAGTAATCTTCAGAGATCAAGAACCTTTTGAGGATTCTTGGAATAACAAACCCTGGCAGAAAATTTTTTCCTAACAGAATGTGTTTTGTCTTGAATTAATAATTCAAAAGATGTAATGCATCTCTAAACAGTCTATGAATAACTTAGTACTGAACTAATTGAAACTTAAGTATGAATGAAATCATTATGCTTTGTGGAATGTAGGTATCCAAATGACCTAAATGTCAATTAGAAAAAAATTAGTGAGCTTCCCCTCCAATCTTTTTCTCTGCCTGAAAACTTGCATAAGCAACAGCCACGTGTCAAGCCGAGCTGTTTCTCTGCCAAGGACTGTTGTAATTCCTGCGCTGTCAGTCTTGTGCAATATAACAAGGCCTGCGGCAGGCTTTAATTACCATAAATGCACCACCTGTCTCCTTTTTAGTGCTTAATCACAAAACCTATCATGGTTTACTGTGTTTGAAACAGTATGCTGAGTTGCAGAATCACAGAATCCATAGAGGAAGAGAGCCCAGGGTTCAGATAAAGCAATGTGTCTGGGGTAAACCTAGTAAGTCCTATTCCCTGAGGATTGTGCCAGAGGGATCCAGACTAAAAACTGTGCACCAGAGAGGAGATGGGTAGGAGCACAGAGGGGTTTGGGGTCAGCCTAAAAAGCCCCATAGGAAAGCAGAAATCTGACTGCCATGTAAGATTATGGCTCTCCTTAGAGCTGGGAGACTGTGGAGCCTGCCTGAAGAAACGCTTTGTGCTTTGGTGGCTGGGAGCTTTTGTGCAGCTCTGTGAAGCCTCCTTCAGTGGAAGTGCAGTCTGGGCTGTGCGGGGCTGCAGCTGCACATCCCTGGCAGAAACGAAAGAGGTCGGGGAATAGGAAGGAACTGAAGACAGAGCAGGCTGATGTGGGACCATGCAGGTCAACTCTGGCCATTCATGGTGACTTCCAGATAGGAGAGGACCTCAAAAAGAGTAACAGATGACAAATGTCAACATCATCACAATTGTGACCAGCCATTAACTACATATTCAATTTGAGTCATTTCTCTCCTAAGGAGCAGTTGTTTTGGAGTCCAAAATGCTTCCATATCCTTCAGTTCTGTACCTACACATTATGTTACCTGGTACGCCCCTTCGTAGTTGAACTTCAGAGATGCTAGAACAGCCCAGATAGCATCTACGAAACAATGCCACTAAAGATCCTTTCCTTTGGGTTAAGACCTGAGGAATCTGTGATAATTAGCCCAGTCAGTTGCTTTTTCTGAATAGTCAACTGAAGTCAGAGCACAGAGGGGTGAGGGGATACACTGGGAGCAGGGAGTGCCAGGTCCTCCCCAGGGTGTGCAAGCCTACTTGGGACCCTGCAGAGAATCCTCTGGCTGCTCAAGACTGGCGCTGGGTGCTGGGTGGGGGGACCAAAGGAGATCTGGGAGAGATTCTAAAAGAGGTGTGGGAGGGGAAAAGGAACTGCATTAGTTATTTATTGCTGCATAACAATATTACCACAAACCTAGTGGCTTAAAACAGCACACATTTGTTATCTTGGTTTCCACAGGCCAGGAGTTGGACACAAATTTTCTGGCTCCATTGTTTCGGTATCTCTCACATGATTGCAATCAAGGCATTGGCCAGGGATGATTTCTCATCTGAAAGCTCCACTGGGAAAGGATCCATTTCCAAGCTCATATGGTTGTTAGCAAAAGTCAGTACTTTGAGAGCTATTGGACTGAGGGCCTCAGTTCCTAGCCAGTGGCCATCCTCAGTTGCTTGCCATGTTGGCCTTTCCAAGGCAGCAGCTTGTGTCATCAAAGCTCACAAGCCAAGAAGGTGACAGACAGTCTGTTAGCAAGACGGAAGTCACAGTCTTATGTAACTTAATCATGGAAGTGACATCTCATCACTTTCACCATATAATATTGGTTAAAAGCAAGTCACAGGTCTCACCCACACTCAAGGGGGAGAACATTATGAAAAGGCAGAATACCAGGAGATGGGGGTCACTGGGAGCCATTCAGAGGCTGCCTACTACAGGGAAGAAAGAGGGATGGCAGACACCAGTTGTTTTTTTCTGTTTGCTATCCATTCATCCTTATTCTGGTGATTATACTGAGGTTTTCCTTTGAGGAACAGCCTCATCCACTATTCCCAAAGTGTTTCTGGCAGTCCCAGCTCCAGAGGTAGATAGGTGACTCAAGCTGGTCAATCAGCATATCACATGTCTGGGCTCATGGTGACTGGTTTATAGATGGACACGTGACACAATAAGAGCTGATGAAAAACAAGGAATTTTTCTAGGGAGTCCTGGAAAGATAGGCTCCATTTCTCAGACTGTCTTAAAACTAGAGAGGATTTAGGGGCTGGAGCTGCTGCCTCCATCTGCTATGATGTGAAGCTCAAGACTGAAGGTAACATAGCAGAAGGACAACCAAAAAGAGATGCTGAGTCCTGATGTATTGTTGAATAAGTCCTGAATCCAGTTGTGTCTTAAGTGAATTATTCCTAATATGCTCAATCCAGCTTGGGTCAAGTTTTCTGTGATCTGCAACTAAAAGGGTCCTAATTGACAGAGGGAAAAAACTAACATTTATTTGACACATTTTATGGCACGAACATTCCATATCTCTTCTGAAGGCAACTTTTGTATCCTCCACAATTTTATTTACAGTTGACAAATTATTTTACTTACATTGATAGATTAAGAATATACTTAACCTATAGAAAATTTTCCTAAAGTGAGGTACACAAGATTTAAGATACTTTTGTATCAAAGATTCCTTCAGTGGTGACAGTGCTTCCATAGTTACCACTTTCCTTCCATCTTTAACTTTGTTCTATTTTTAGTAGCCTAGAGAAACACAAGGGCCCTGAGATACTAGATTTCAGCCATCTACATATACTGCCTAGAAGTTTATAGCTTCCTCTAGAGAAGATTTATGGCTAATGTACTATTTTTTTTAAACATGTAATACTCGACAAAGGACTAATATCCAGAATCTACAAGGAACTCAAACAAATCGGCAGGAAAAAACCAAATAACTCTATTAAAAAGTGGGCAAAAGACATGAACAGACATTTTTCAAAGGAAGATATACAAATGGACAATAAACATATGAAAAAATGCTCAACATCACTAATCAGCAGAGAAATGCAAATTAAAACTACAGTGAGAAACCACCTTACCCCTATCAGAATGGCCATTATTAAGAAGTCAAAAAACAATAGATGTTGGTGCAGATGCAATGAAAATGGAACTCTCATACACTCTTGGCGGGACTGTAAATTAGTACAACCTCTATGGAAAACAGTATGGAGATTCCTCAAAGAACTAAAAGTAGACTTGCCATTTGATCCAGCAATCCCTCTACTGTGGATCTACCTAAAGAGAAAGAAGTCATTTTATCAAAAAGACACCTGCACTCACATGTTTATTATAGCACAATTTACAATTGCAAAGATATGGAATCAACCTAAGTGCCCATCAACTGATGAATAGATAAAGGAATACTACTCGGCCATAAAAATGAATGAAACAATGTCTTTCACAGCAACTTGGATGAAACTGGAAGCCATAATTCTAAGTGAAGTATCTCAGGAATGGAAAAACAAATACCACATCCACTCATGTACAAGTGGGAACTAAATAATGGGTATACACGGCCATACACAGTGGTATAATGGACTTGGAGACTCAGAAGGGAGGAGTGTGGAAGGAGGCCGAGAGATCAAAAATTACCTATTGGTAGTTCTACTTGTAGCTCTTTGAGGTATCTCCATATTACTTTCCACAGAGGTTGTACTAGTTTGCAATCCCATTACTGGGCATCTATCCAAAGGAACAAAAGACATTCTACAAAAAAGACATCTGCACTTGAATGTTTATAGCAGCACAATTCACAATTGCAAAGATGTGGCAACAACCCAAGTGCCCATCAATACATGAGTGGATTAATAAAATGTGCTGTATGTATACCATGGAGTTCTACTCAGCCACAAAAAACAAGGGTGATCTAGCACCTCTTGTATTATCCTGGATAGAGCTGGAGCCCATTCTACTAAGTGAAGTATCACAAGAATGGACAAACAAGCACCACATGCACTCACCATCAAATTGGTATTAACCGATCAACACTTACGTGCACATCTAGTAGTAACATTCATTGGGTGTCGCGCAGGTGGGAGGGTGTAGGAGGGGATGGGTATATTCACACCTGATGCGGGCAGTGTGCACTGTCTGGGGGATGGACACTCTAGAAGCTCCAACTCAGGTGGGGCAAGGGCAATATATGTAACCTAAACATTTGTACCCCCACAATACGCTGAAATAAAAAAATAAAAAAATTAAAAAATTATCTATTTGGTACAATGTACACTATGCAGGTGATGAGTACGCTGAAAGCCCTGATTTCACCACCATGTAATTCATCTATGTATCAAAAAAACCACGTGTACTCCCTAAATCTACTGAAATTTAAAAAATGAAAACAAACAAAAAGAATATTTAAACAGACACCTCTGTTTTCTGTAAAGCATAAGTAACTGTTAAGCCAAAAGAGTAGAACTGGTGCTTCTCTCTTCTGCCATATGTATAGATGTGACACAAAATAAAACTATGACTGTCAGATTTACTACAATACAATGCCTTTATTAATGTACATTGTATCCTTTGTAGATTCTAAAACCCCTTACCTACTTTCACTCTAGAAATGAAGGAGCATATGCTAACATTTCAATTTACTTCCACTTGTGCCAGAGGCTTTTGCTGGCTTTGCCTGGGGTCTGCTTTAGCTTGAAGGCTGAGTGTGCGAGCAGGCTGTGCGAGGTGAGGAGGCACACATCAGCCGGCTGAGTGTCACAGCCGTTAGCAAGAAATAGACAGACATGTAGTTTAATAAGCCACTAATATTTCACCAAAGTTCAGGCTGTTATTTTTATGACATAGGCGATTAGTACCTAACACCTAATCTCTCAATACAGTTCTCTTATTTTCAGAGACAAGACTGGGATAACAGTTATATTGCAATCATTAAAGGAACTGCAATACAATTTAAAATATTAATGTCAGCTTTATTTAACAAACACATACTGAGAACCTGTGCTGAATGCTCTATTAAATGCTGGTAAATAATTAATTTTTCAGTGATGTTACAAATATCATAGTATAGTAAGTTTCTGTGGCTAAGCCTGACATTAATTTATCAATGACATGCTGAAGAATATTTGAGTATTGGATATAGTGTGATACCAAAACTACATAAATGACAGGTACATTCGGTCCATGAAATTTAAGAGTGATAAGGGAATGTTTCCTAAACAACTTCATTCATTAATACAGATATATTTGTCCCTTATTATATGTTAGGTCCAAGAGCTGTTGCATACAGTTGGGCTGTTTGTGTACTGCACAAAGGCACCTACCCAAGAGGGTCAGCGGGAACTGAAACAAATTCCTCTTTCCACTTGTCAAACCTTTACCCTGGTGTGGGAGTGAATTCCTCCCAGGAGTGGGTGGTGTTTCTAATTTGCTAATTGACCAGATGTTGCCCTGCTAAGCTCAGTAGGGTGGAAGGAATGACAATGGTAGAAAGATGTGGCTACAAAGCGGAATACACACATGGTTCTTGCCCTTTAGGAGTTTAATTCTAGTGTGGGGTTAGATATGTGAACTAAAGATAATGATAAAATTAATAAAGGCTAGTGATGATGTTGAAACACATGGCCATGGCCATGGCCTTGTAACCATAAATTGAGGAACACCATCCACAAAGTTTTCCTTCTAATTTGTGAATGGGACAGAATATTTGAAACTGGTACTTGTGGCTTTCTGGTTGCCATAGGTTTGTATGGGGTGTTGAGGGAACAAAGGGATTGGTGAGGAATCTGACTGGGGGAATGGAAGGAGTGAGAAAAGATGTCAAAGAAGTGGTATGTTTGATCTGGATCTTGACGGGAACTAGAAAATTCAAAGATTAGTGGAGTGAAAGAACTTGGTCCATTAAAGGAATGGTAAATAATTGCTATGGCTTGAACTCAGAATGCATGAGAGGGCAGAGTGGGGCTAGATTAGGAAGAGGCTTCTGGGACAAGTTTTGGAGTTTGAACAGCACCCTGTATTCATGAGGAGTCAGCCAGATTTTAAAGTTTGGAGCAATAGTTTGCTTGCTTTTTTTTTTTTTTTTTGGGAGACAGAGTCTTACTCTGTTGCCCAGGCTGGAGTGCAGTGGCGTCAGCCTGGTTCACTGCAACCTCAAACTCCTGGACTTAAGCGATCTTCCTGCTTCAGCTTCCCAAGTAGCTGGGACTACAGGCACCTGCCACCACGCCTGGCTAACTCTATTTATTTTTCATAGAGATGGGGTCTTGCTCTTACTCAGGCTGGTCTCCAATTCCTGACCTCAAGTGATCATCCCACCTTGGCCTCCCAGAGTGCTAGGATTACAGGCATGAGCCACTGTGCCCAGCTAGGAGCAATGTATTTTAGAAAGATCCAGCAATGTGGAAAAGGATGGATGAGACACTGCTCATGGTGATGCCATCCAAGTGAGAGATGACCAGTATGAATCTCTGCATTAGCAACGGGGGTGGAAAGGATGGAACACTGATGTGAGATACAGTCTGCAGGCTAGTCTATTGTTAGAAGGGATTTGTCTTAGTCCATTTGGACTGTTATAACAAAATACCTTGGACTGGGTCCTTGGTAAATAACAGAAATTATTTCTCACAGTTCTGGAGGCTGGGAAGTCCAAGACCAAGGTGCCGGCAGATTCGGTGTCTCATGAGAGCTTGCTCCTCTTAGATGGCACCTTCTCTGTGTCCTCACACGACAGAGGGGAGGGAAGCTCCCTCCAGCCTCTTTTATAAGGGCACTAATCCCATTCATGAGGGCAGAGCCCTCATGGCTTAATCACCTCCAAAAGACCCTACCTCTTAATACTGTCACACTGGGGATTAAGTTTCAACATATGAATTTTGGGGGTATATCAACATTCAGAACATAGCAGGGGTAGAGAGAGGGGCAGGGGAGAGAGGTTAGCAATGATGCTTTTTGAACAGTAGTGCCAAAAATGTCCCGCTACAACTCAAATTATGAGAAAAAATCATAGCCTTTATATTGTCTGCTACTTAGTTCATCTTCTTTGATAGCTCCCAACCCAGTGGTAAGGGAGGAGAAAACATAAACTAAAAAAACTCTAGTTCCAACTAGAGAAATCTCAGTCTCCTCCAAGTTATAAGAGTTCCTTTCAGGTTAATGCCACCTCCTCTGCTTACACTCGGGCTCTCAGCGTGTTCCCTTTTTGCCCCACCCACCAACCTCCCTTCATGGGTGCAGAGGACAGCTCATTTATCCTCATGGTGGTGGGGAGGGGTCTTTCTGGGTCTTTGCTGGTCCCTGTTGTGGGAGCCCTGGCTGGGCTGGGCTGGTCCCTGGGCCTGAGTGCTTGTACTTGTGCCCCTGCACTGTGCTCAGCCACGTTTGGTCCTTGGGGTCACCTGCTGCTTACCTGTATCATTTCAGCCATATCCTTGCCATGCAGTCCTCACAATCTGCAGCTTCTTTGTCCAGATCCCCAGGCTCTTTTAGACCACTGGTGTTCTCAGAACCTCTCTGGTCCCCTCTGGGACAAGCAGAAACTTCTGGAACCCCTGCATGCCTCAAGCAGCCCTTGGGAAACTGAAAACATCCTTAGGCCCCTCTGCCTGATCACCTCCTTCAGATATTTCTAACCTGTGGCTCAAGTGCCAGACGGATGTGGATTTCTCTATGAGGCTGGCAGTCTCAGAAAGGGGAGCCAGGCCAAGGTCCTGTCTGCTCTGGGGGCCTCCAGAACTTATCCGGCTCTTCTATGGCACTCTGCTTCCTGTTTGCGCCTTGGTTTTGGCTCCAGAGTTGCAGGTGCGTGTAGGAACTCTAGTATCTCAGCTCCTGCCCCTTTCTCTAGCTCCTCCTTCTCACACTGTCTCTCTGGCTAGCAAGAGAAGGGACTAGTCCACTAAGAAATACTCAAAAAGGTGTTTGGGTAGGCGGGTGGATGATGGTAGGAGGCAGCAAAGGTTTGGGTGGGGAGATAAAGGGACAGTAGTGAAGTTTACACAGGTTGACTTTGAGATGTCTAAAGTATTCCAGAACTCCCGCATCTGACAAGTGAAATAGGGTTTGGAGATCAAGAGTGGTTGCGGCAAAGTTGCTGGTTTAAACGATGGGAACGAGTTTAAGGAGGGCACAGAGGAAGAGGAAAGAGGGGAAGAGAGGTTAGAGGAGGAGGAGCTGCGGCGATCATGGGTAGGAGTGGTTGGAGAGGGGGAACACAGAGATCTCACTCCTCTTGAGAGTGAAGCCGGAGCCCGGCCCAGCCACAGACAGATCCCACAGAGCTTGAGGGCCTCCTGGAAACCTCAGCTCACGAAACCTCACTTACATAGCAATCCTTAAAGTTTATTTTTCCTTTCAAGGGAAAGAGAAATATATTAGGCAAGCTGAGATGTAAACTCAGTCATTGATGCTGTAGATTTTCAAAGGGAAGGCAACGTCAGCCTTAGGTTTAAGGACATCTTTTGCTTTAGGGACAGCAAATCCTTCCATGACCTACCTTTGTAGCTATTTTAAATTTCAGCTCCCATTTCAGCACCAAAGGACAAAGCCTAGACCTGACATCTTGCACTTGCAAAAAGGAAGATCATCTGCAAGAGCAAAATAGGAGACTCCAGCACCCGATGGCCTCGGTCGGGGGGAAGAAGGGTGCCAACGTAATTGTGGAGAAGGAAGACGGAAAACAACTCCCGGAGATCATGGCAGCTAAGTGCAAGCCTGGGCAGCGGCTGCGGGAGAAGTCTGGGAAGGCAAACTTATGAAGGGCGTTAATCAAGGTAAAAGCAAAAGGAAAATGAGGTGCTTCAGGGCACAGTGTGTGGCAGTAACAGCAGATGGAATCATTAGGAGAGAAGCCCACGACTGCCCGCCCAGCAGCCTCTTTTGTCAGCAGGGTCCCTGCTTCCAGCTCCTAAGGTGTGGGCATAGAGCCCCAGGGCGAGCCTCCCAGAGCGCGCCCTTCCCCAACTGCGTCAATTTATAGAAGGAGGCCAGGGTCTGGGGCCTTTGGGACACATTTCTCCCTGGCCCGTCAGGCGAGGACTAGAAAGGGCATGGAAAATGCTGGACCTTCCCCTTTCCTTCATGACCAGGCAGACTCAGGAGAGTCATTTGTCAAAGCAAAGGAAATCTCTTCCTGAGGTGACAACATGCTACACACCAGACTTCGCTGCCAGGACCAGAACCCAGAGCCCAGGCTTCTGGCTCCCAGGCTGGTCCCTTTCCATAAACCAGCACACAACCTAATAATGGTTTCCACATCTCTGAAAGGGAGATAGTAAAAATAGCTCTCAAGTAGGGAATTATGACTGCATTTGAGGACAGGCCTCCCCCCACCCAGAAAATCTGAAAATTGAGCATCTTGTCACTAGGCAATCATAGCACATTTTGAAGACTGTGACCTAATCAAAATTACCCAGGTATTCTGCTCTGGAAATGCTCAACTACCAGACAGGATTTTTTTTTTTTTTTTGAGACAGAGTCTCACTCTGTTGCCCTGGCTAGAGTGAGTGCCGTGGTGTCAGCCTAGCTCACAGCAACCTCAAACTCCTGGGCTCAAGCGATCCTCCTGCCTCAGCCTCCCGGGTAGCTGGGACTACAGGCATGTGCCACCATCCCTGGCTAATTTTTTCTACATATTTTTAGTTGTCCAGTTAATTTCTTTCTATTTTTTTAGTAGAGACGGGGTCTCGCTCTTGCTCAGGCTGGTCTCGAACTCCTAAGCTCAAACAATCCGTCCGCCTCGGCCTCCCAGAGTGCTGGGATTACAGGTGTGAGCCACCGCGCCCGGCCCAGACAGGATGTTTTTGAATGCAGCAATAAAAATTATCTCTAGGGGAAGAACTCCCGAATCTTAAACATTCTCAGGGAAGAAAAAGTCCTCCAAATCCTTCTCGGTTTATATCAAGGAATTCTACATAATTCATTCCCCTTGGGGTAGTTAGTAAAACTTTACAATATACAGAGGTCAAAGCCAATCCAGAAAAGCAGAAGCAAAGACAGCAGGTGGTTTTTAAAGATTTTTTGTAAACTCAATTATTGATGCTATAAATTATCTTTTTAAAAAAGAAGATATGGATCAATCTATGGAAAAAGTATTGTAGTTATTATTCACTAAAAAATTGAGGCTTTTCTATTTTATTTTCCTTTGAGAACTAGGCTTTCAAAAATCAAAAAGAGACTTTATAGCATTTATCTTTCTTGGTATTAGGATCATTTATATTATATTCTATTTGTTTTCAATTTTAAAAATAGTGTCATTTTAGGAAAAAAAGGCAATTATAAGATTAAATGGCACCAATTTATAATTTTTTTGTAAATCATACACCAGAGCAATAAACATTACATATACATATCAACTAGTGATAACTTTCGTATTTAAAAACTATTTAAAAAGTATTTAAAAACTAAAATATATTTTAATATATATGGTACTTAAAATTTTTCTTTCTACTTCCTAGGTTATTTTTTCCATGAATGCATTTCTGATCTTAATTGTTTACATTAACTCAGATTTTCTTGATCTGGGTAATTCTTTTCTCAAAATTTCTTGAGTAATTTAATTTAAAATATTTCATTAACATTTTAGAATCTTTTTTCTTTCTTTCTTTTTTTTAAAATTAGAAGACAGGGTCTTGCTACATTGCCCAGGCTGGCCTCCTACTTTTTGGCCCAAGTGATCCTCCCGTAGCTGGGACTACAGGGGTGTGCCACCATGCCCAGCTAATTTTTTACTTCCTGTATGCCAGGCATGTGTCTATGTCCTTAAGACCATCAGATTATTTAAAAGAGACAAATTAGGAATCATTTTTTCTTTTGTTTCTCTTGAGGAAAAGAACCACAGGGCAGCTCTGTGCATAGAAGGGAACTCTTAGGGAGACTTTACTTTTTTCTGGTTCTAGTGCACACTTGCTGTCCCTGGCCTGACCATGCCTAACTGAGGTCATCAGCCACATGACACTGGTGCCCACCTCATGTGGCCTTCCCACCCAGGACTAGACTCCAAGGGCTGACATTAGCTGCTGCCAAGGGTGTTCTCCATAGCTATATCAAGGACAGACTAAGGTATGTTCCAGCAATAAAACATCTTAAGTGAATTTTAACAATGAAGGTTTATTTCTTGCTCATCTTTAGCATTGGTTGGCTAGGGGCTCTGCTCCATGTCTCCTCATTTGGGGATGTGTACTGAAGGAGCAGCTACCGTCTTGAGCATTAATTAATCTCTAACAGAACTAAAGATAGCTCTGGAGGCCTCACTTTGGCCATTAGTTTCTGGCCTGGTGGTGATCTGTGTCACTTCTGCTCACTGCTCAATGACTGAAAGTTTCATGCCCCCCCACCCCATAGGAGCCAGGAGGTATAACCCCATTACATGCCAGGAAGGTGGGAAGCCAGAAATGCTGGGTGAACAGCATTCATGACCATCACAGTTGCCCATGCAGTGCACACCTCCTCTTTCTCTTTCCCAGGAGATTTGACTGACTTTGGTTAGTTGTCTATCTCTCTCCCATGTTCTCCCCAATTTAGGCAAAGCTGACCCCATTTCCTGTTCCAGGAATGGACTTTGAGGCATTTAAGCCAATCAAAATAATATTAATATGTGGTAGTTGGTTCAGGAAGGACGATGAGACACAGTGCAGGCCAATGAGATGCTCTGAGAGGTTTGCAGAGATGTGGGAAAGTTTTTCCTCACTCTTCTAGGACATCTTCTAGGAGAAACTCCCTCGCTTTCCCTGGACGTGAGTGAGAAAGCATGGAAACTCAGTGGCTACTGGCAGCCACTTTTGGACCAAGAGGAGAACCAGTGTCAGGGTGGAGCTGACACATGGTTGGTAGAGCAGAGAGAAAGAAAAGACCCAAGTCCCTGAAGAGATGATTGGCTGCTGGATCAACCAGACCTCGACTGCCTACCTTTGGACTGCCAGTTATCCTAGCCAAAAAATGTCCTTGCTGTTTAAGCCACTGTGAGCTGGGTTTTCTGTTACTTGCAGCTCAGCTAAAACCATCCAAACTAATAATGCTCTTTTAACTAGATTTCCTGTCATATCCTTCCTGCTCGATTTGTAGCCCCTAACTCCAGCTTGGCCTCATTTTCCATACCTTGCTGGCAGCCTTTTTCTGTTGTCACAGTTCACCGGGCTATAGAATATGGATTTACTTCACACTCCTAGTATCGCACAAATTCCTTGCTTTGCTTACTGACTTCATGGCCTGCAAATAAGGCCTGATAATCATTTACTCTCTGCCAGGTTCCTCCAACTACTCGGACCACTGCTGGCCTGTCTTGATCATAGCCCCCACACTAAGGCTAATTGAGGAGACTGGTTTCTCAAGGACAATTTTGTTTCTTAAAAGTGTATCCTTTGCTTGCTAAATTGTGTCTTGCCTACACACTGGTTGAAAAGAAAGCAGCCCACATGGTCAAACGCTACAAAATACAAAAGGTCAGTGCGGTGTCAGTGCACGGGCACGCGCTGTCATGGAGCTGTGAGCGTGATTTAATGACTTGCTCGCCTGCGCTCCAACGTGGGGCCGCGCTGTTGAGGCCTCAGCAAGCTGATTTAAAACTCCATTGAAACATCCCATCACATCCCCTGGGTGACCTGAAGGGTGACAGTAGAGCCAATTTCTATGGCACTTGTCACAGCAAAAGGCAAAAGCCCCAGCACTATTGTGGGCAGGGGTGTGCTTTTTTAGATCCAGATTTTAATGGGCATATTTTGGGTGAATTTTAATAGGCATGAAGTTAACACACTTTGTATGTCTCCCAGCCTGGCTCATTTACTGCCATAAATGTAAGAAGCTATGCCAAGTGAACTTACCTCGAGTAGTTTGGGGGTAGTCAGGGATAAGGCAAAGCTACGAGTAATCTAGGAAAAAGAAATATTCTAGGAGCTGCGTGGGGTTGGAGGGAGTGGCGCTACTGATGCGACTGGCCATGTGGAGTTTGAATTGCTTTTTCCTGAATTATTAATAGTTTCTAAATCACACCACGGAAGGCCTGGGCCTTTTAGATTTACCGTCCTTGTATCCAACAGGGATGATTCCAGAGAGATTTCTGGCAGGTTCTACAAAAATATTCTGAGACTGACAGTTGCTTTGGGGAATAAAAAGACAGCATGTGTCTGCCCCACCCCCGCTTCCTTTAGCTCATTTTATCAAGTTATGCAAATACAATTGAGGCTTACAAACCGTTAGAAGAATCGCTGTGTTAATGAACATCATTTAAGGAAGAGAGGAAGAAAGAAAGAGGCGAGGGATGGGGAGAGAGAACAGAAGGCTGTTATCTTGCTGGTTTGGCTGCCTCTCATCCAGAAGGCTGACTTTCCGGCAATGGGAAGGAGGATGGGTCAAATTATGGTAATTAGGATCTTATGTGGCAGCTCATGGTTTGCATTTCCTTCATTTCATTGTTTCCCTTCATGTTTGCTGGAAGACTAAATAATACACTTCTATGTTTATACCAAAGGATTATTCTTGGGATTCAGAAGAGGAAAGGCCATCGGAGAGCATGTCTGGCCTGGCTTTCTGGCTTTCCGGAATGGTTTTCAGTGGGATGAAGGCAGGTGGCTTAGCAGAATCAGGTGACTTGTTTCTAGGGGAGTTCAGAGACTTGAGAAAAGGATCATAAGATTTTAAGAACTTCCCTGTGGATCTGTTATCCAGGTGCCGACTATCTAGTTTGATTGTGCAGTTGATTATCAAAATCATCATTTTCCCTTTGGCTTCCTACTAAACTTATTTTGCCTTCCAAGAGACTCAAGTTGTGGGAAAAGCACATGGGGAAAAAAGCACAGCTCATTTTCTTATCAAATGGAGGTCACAGTAATTTCTCCTATCAGCCCAGCGAATCCCCTCTAGCCCAGTCCTGGTCTTTCCCCGTCCACTATGAGAAATGATTGGCAACTTCTCACTGATGGCAGAGATGCTGATTCTCCCTCACTGCCAATCAGTCACCATGCAGGTCACCTTTACATTCACTTTATATTAAACAAGGAAGGAAAGGAACTGCTTGAAACACTCAAGTGCAGGATTAGTTGGAAGTTCTTGCAGCGTATTTAAACAGACCCACCATTTCCAGCAGCTATTTTTGAGAAGAAACTATTAGAGAAACATTGGCTCTTGAATTTAATGTGATCGCACACATCACTAGCTGTGTGATGAACATCTGCTTTTAAAGGGGGGCCCACGCTGAACGCCGCCCTAATTCTACTTCTTCGCTATCAACAGGAGCCCTGTAGTTCCAATCATTCTACATCGTTCCCCATGCAGCAAATGTACACAGCCTTCATTCGGTTCGTGCCTTTTCTGGGAAAGCCTGTGGCGACTTTCCATGTTCTGATTACCATACGAGTCACCAAGAGCAGGAACACCAATGCTATGCATTCGTCATGTGCCAATGATGGCAACACCGAGAAGCTTCAGGGTTGGGGTCATCTGCTCCACCATCTCATTTTGCAAAAGAAACTAGGGCTCAAGTGACTCCCCCGCCGACCCCCATAAATCTGCTGGTTATTTAGAGCAGATTTGGCAAAAGAATGAAGAGGCTTTTCACTATACATGTTTTATTGAAATATGTGTATTGTATTTCTATGGTATATATGGATATGTGTTCAGATCATATGGGTTAGCTCAGTGAATTCACAAAGTGGTAACATTTGTCTAGCCGCCACCCAGCTCAAGACACAGAGCCAGCACCGCTATGCTCCCCTCCCACCCACGCCGAGCCCCTCGAAGAGTGGCCTCATCTTGACTTCTAACACCGTAGACTAATTTTGCTTGTGTTCAGACTTTACATTAAGGGGTCCAAAAGCCTTTTAAATCAGTGCTCTTTCTACAACCACAGTCTCTCTGGGCACCGCATTTTCCTAATGGAGATAATATGAAAGAGTTAAGAAGTTTTAAAAATGAGACTGGGAAGGAAAACCAAATACAACTTTGAAGTCAGATTTGAGTCACATTCAACTTGGTGGCTCTGTAATTTTCCATAGTTAGAGATGAGGCCACTTCACTGGAGTTAATTGCTAAAAACCCAAAGCAAAACAAACCCAGCCCCTATCTGGTGAGACGTGAGGGCAGCTACACCTAGTTGCTGCTTGGTCACTCTGATGACATTTATAATTCTATAAATGTGAGCTCAAATCATTCTTTAGAAAAATGTATTACCTTTCTGTGGCTGCCATTGATTTTCACCCTGACATATTACCATTCTTGACAATATCAGTTTTCCATCACTGACATCTTAGTAAACTCAGAGACAGAAATATCACTGGACTGCTTTCAAAATTTCTTCACAATGAACAACCAACTTTCTATAAGTCATTCCCTATAATGCAATGCTAGCCTGTTTGTTTGCTTTCATTTTGATTTAAACACTTGGTTGCAAATACTTCCCACCTCTCCTCTGCTTTTTCCCCTTTCTCCAGCAGGTAATGTAAACCTACATGCTTTATTTACCACTCAGTTGTGCAGTGAAGTTCTGACTGCATCTCATAAATGCAAGCAAACCGCGGGATCAGATGCACACTAATGGTCGGCTCAATGAGGGCTGTCGGGTTTGCATCTTGTGGTCACACGTCCTGGTCTGCACTATCAGATACTTTCCAAAGCAGTTTTCTAGGTACTGAAAGATAAGTGACTGCCGGATTGAGTTCTGTCCACACTCTTTCAGCATATCTGTGCATCATTTCATTTTTCTGCTCTATAAGCTACTGAATATGGGAAAAGCAGAATAGAGCCTCCTTGTCTAGGAAGTGAAGGGGATAAAGTCGCAGTAGTAAAAACAAGGTACAGGAACAAAGTGCTTGGGGGAGCTCCCAGAGGACACTTGTATAGCCATGTACTTTCTTCCCCAGAGGCAGCAGGATTTGAATCTTGAGGAACTATAAGAGCCGATAGTGAAAAAGCTGTTCAGTCATGGACGGTACCATGTCAAAGTAAACTAAAATAAGTAGCCTTGATGGAGACAGAGCCTGGACTCACGGAGAATTCTAGCAGTTTTTTGATTCAAATGGGAGAGAGATATGTTGTGGCTTCCAGGCCAGAAGCTGGCCAGAAAGGGATTTTTGCTTAAAATTTTTAGTTTTACAGGCCGTCAGCATTCTAGCTAATGAGGAGGCTGGAGGCACACACTTCTATTCACCTTCTTCCCCAAGACGCCTACCTGCGTGTCTTTCTACCCGCTGGATGGCTGTAGGCAGCAAGGCCCTGCCTTTGTGGGGTGAGGGAAAGGAGAGAAGAAAGTGGGAAAGACAGCAGGGATGACAATGACAGGAAAACTCTGTACCTTTGGCTTTGAACAGGAATGTGGCACTTTCCTTCCATCTCCAGTGTTGAACCCTGCTATTTTGAACTTCTTAGACATCCAGTATCTTGTCACAACCCATGGAGAGAGTGGGGGGAGGCAAGCTCGCCCAGGCGAGCTCTCAGGTCCCTGAAAGCATAGTATCTCAAGCAAGAAAAACCCGAAATCATTCTGTAACCACAACTAAAGATCTCATAAGAGCTGTCAGATACAGGTGTCCTAGTTTGATAGGTCAGGTGAATCAAGACACAGTCACCTTGGAATCTAAGAATACAAAGACCCTGCACTCCTGGGAAAATTTTATATGTAATCAGGACATATATCCCCTAGAACCCCTGAAAAATCAGAATCTATATTCACCTTTGATTGGTGGAAATGGCAATAGTCCAAAGAAGTTGAGATTCCCAAGGATGGAAAGGCAGCCAGCAGTTCCAGCCCTGCTTCCAAACATCCAGAAAAACAGGGGTAGTGGAAAGACTCCTGAACTGCAGAGATCATGTAGCGGAGGCTAAAAATACCAAGGAGCCTGTGATGCTAAAGGAGAATTAGCTTTTGGTAGGGGACTAATAATCTCAGCCCAACAATGTAAAGCTGCCAGGAATCCTTTCTCTGTACTTAACTCCATGATTAATTAAACTCTTTTTAATTATGCTAGAATTAACCCTGTCAATAGGAATGCTGCCCACAGGCTCGGTTCCCAACCTTTTGAATTTTCCTTTGTACTTTGGTGTTTATTTTGTGAGTAATCAGAAAGTTTCCCTGAAGCGAGGGAAGTCTGAGCCAATGACAACCCTCACTCCCTAGACCAGAGCACACAATGATAGTAACTTGGTTATTGGAGAGGAATCAGCTCAGAAAAACAGTTCCAATTACACCAACAAGAAGCATGAAGACAAAGATGTGGGATCAACCCAAGTGCCAATCAATTCATGAGAGGATCAATAAAATGTGGTATATGTACACCGTGGAGTACCACTCAGCCATAAAAAAGATGAATTAATACCTTTTGCAACAATCTGGATGGAACTAGAGACCATTCTCCTAAGTGAAGTATTGCAAGACTGGAAAAACAAACACCACATGTACTCTCTATTAAATGGAATTAACTGATAAGCACACATGTGCACAGAGGGAAGCAAAACTCAGTCACGAGCAGCCAGAGGAAGGGGAGGAGAAGAGGAGAATAAACCAACCTAATGGGTACTATGAACACTATTTGAGTGATGGGCACACCTCTATCCAGGACTAAAGCATTACAAAAATGATCCATGAAGCCTAAAACATTTGTATCCCCTTAAGATTTTGAAATTAAAAGAAGCATGAAGGCAAAGGGGGCGGGTTATAGGAACAATAATAGACAGTAACCTTAGAAAAATAATGATAAAGACTAAAGTTTGTGGAAGCTCTCCCAGAAAGTTCAGGATGTTCTATCCATGCTTTTCATTCATGTCAGCCATGTGGACAAAGACCAAATGACTAAATAATAAACTATACAGTTGAATAGGATTTTATAAGTACAGATTGCTTTTGCTTGTCCTATCTTGTTTGAGGTCCTTACTTGAACCTAGAAAATATAATAGAAAGGTATACCATGTATTCATTTTGCATGCAAGGAAAGTAGAGCTTGAAAAGGTTATGTGATTTGTCCAAGTTCACAAATGACTAGGAATCTGGTCTTCTAGCAAGTGGTCAGGTATGAATTTCATTGCACTAGAATGTCTATCTTTCCTGCTTTACAGATTTCAGGAGGGTGGATTCTAGAAGATGGGCCTGGCGTCCTGACATAAATCAAACAATAATTAAGATTACTATGGCCTGATTTAGGAACCATGGGCTTCAGAAGGAAAATAGGATGTGATGTTGCTCAGAGGTGGTTTACATTCTGGTTGGGGAAAGTGGTCCTGAAATAAAGAATGAACAGGGTGCTTCAAACTGAATGGTACCAAAAAGAAAAGTGTAAGCAAACTCCAGAAAAGAGAGATAAGCATGGCCAGGCGCAGATTTTCAGACAGAAGACAGGACCTAGGTGAACTGGGCATTATGTAGAAGCAGGCTTTGTCTATGGGGAGAGCAGTGGTGTGCATGAATCTTTCCTGGGGAGGAAAACAAGCAACTCTGGAGACATCTTGATTTTAGTTATCTATAAAGAGATTTTGGAATTTGTGGAGAGAATTGCCTCGGGTAGTAAACAGAAGGTCAGGCTATGAGGACCTAAATAATTTAAAGCTTCAGTATGAATTCCACTTGGAACTGCATGTGAAAGCAACCAGGTAACCAGGCTAGAGTGTGGAGCCCTGGAGAATAAACATGGTCCATCTGGTTTACACCATTCAGCAAGGTGCCATCACTGGCTTTCTTCTTATCATGCAAGGCAGTTTTGAATACAGAAACCTACTAGGATAAACCACAAAATTCAGAAACCAAAGAGACAGATTTGCTTGGCTGGCAAATTCTGTAATAGATAGTGTTAATTTAGTGTCTTCATTGTGTAATAGATAGGGAAAAATGCCTAGAAAAATTTAGGGCCCTTAATCAGTCTGAATATTGACAAGAGTCTTGTTAAAGACATCACTCCTCCATTGAGATGTGCATGGGAGGAATTCTCTCGAAGAGCACACACTTGAGCTCAGGGCTGGTAATGATCAGTGTTGGAGACTAACAATGGAAGGGAAAACATTGTTTATAAATGGATGGCTACTCTAGGTAATTTTCTCTCTTCTTCTACTACTCTTTAAGTTGTCCAAACCCATTTTAAGGTGCACATGAATATAATATAATAGAAAATGGAGTGGGAGGGTAGTGATTAATGTCTCATTCCTAGTAGGCTGTGTAATGGGACAGAAAGCTGGAGTTTGTTGTCATCTTAATTTTGTTTCCTTCAGGGTGGTTTCCCATATAGATGGCCGAAGGTTGGTTGGGACATGGAAAACACCAGAAATCCAATCCAGTTAAGGATGGCCCCTTGGCATTTCTCTCAACTCCAAGACTATTGGAGTTAAGAGCCCTTATAACCC
>RJWJ010022165.1:0-27126 GCA_004363605.1 Indri indri | reverse complement strand
ATTTTTAGCTGTCCAATTAATTTTCTTTCTATTTTTGGTAGAGATGGGGTCTCGCTCTTGCTCAGGCTGGTCTCGAACTCCTGAGCTCAGAACGATCCGCCCACCTTGGCCTCCCAGAGTGCTAGGATTACAGGCGTGAGCCACCGCGCCCGGCCCCAGCTCATTTTTTTATTAATATTTTTTTGTAGAGACAGGGTCTTACTATATTACCCAAGCTGGTCTTGAACTCCTGGGCTCAAGCTATCCTCTTGCTTTGGCCTCCTGAAGTGCTGGGATCACAGGTGTGAGATACTACACCCAGCAACATTCTTAACAAAATTTTAGAAAACTGAATCCAGTAATATACAAAAAAGATAATATATCATGATGAAGTAGGGTTCACCTCAGGAATGCAAGATTGGCTTATTATTTGAAAAAAATCAATAAAAGCCATTAACGTACCATATTAACAGAATAAAAAAGAAAAATAGATGTAGAAAAAGCATTTAACAAAATTCAACTCATTAATAATAATAAACAAAACTCTCAGTAATCTTGGAATAGAACGGAAATTCTTTATCTTGATAAAAGATATCTATGGGAACTCAACAACTAACATCATAGTGATGAGACTGAATGCTTTGTCCCAGTCAGGAACAAAGCAAGGATGCCTGCTTACACCACTTTTACTCAACATTGTATCTGACCACAGACGGTAGTGGTAAGAAAAAATACATATAAACAAACAAACAAACAAAAAAACCCAAAAACATTATACCAGCAGTGTTAGCCAGTGCAATAATAAAGAAATAAAAAGTTTGCACACTGAAAAGGAAGACATAACACTGTCTCTGTAGAAAAAATGATCATTTATGAAAAATTTTCTAAGGAATCTGTAAAAAGATCTATTATAACCAAAAAGTAAATTTACCAAGGTACAGGATACAAAATCAATATACAAAAGTCAATAGTGTTTTTATTTTTATTTTTTTGAGACAGAGTCTGGTTCTGTTGCTATTATGTAAGTATACTAGTATGTACGTGGATAGCTCACTGCAACCTCAAATTCCTGGGCTCAAGCGATCCTCCTGCCTCAGCTTCCTAAGTAGCTGGGACTACAGGTATGTGCCACCACACCTGGCTAATTTTTTTTGTTTTGTGGAGACAATGTCTCACTCTGTTGCTCAGGCTGGTTTCAAACTCTTGGGCTCAAATGATCCTCCTGCCTCATCCTCTCAAAGTGCTAGGGTATAGGCATGAATCACCACACCTGGCCTCAATTGTGTTTTTAAATATTAGTGACAAACTATTGGAAATTGGTATTTAAAAAATACCATTGTCAATAGCATAAAAAAAGGGAATAATTCAGAATAAATTTAACAAAATATGTGCAAGACCTGCATGTAAAGCAACAAAATACTGCTGAGAA
Source organism: Indri indri (assembly GCA_004363605.1). Taxonomy (NCBI): domain Eukaryota; kingdom Metazoa; phylum Chordata; class Mammalia; order Primates; family Indriidae; genus Indri; species Indri indri. The sequence goes on along the minus strand of RJWJ010022165.1, from coordinate 25,718 downwards.
AATTAAAGAGGACCTACGTTGTCTATGGACTGGAAGATTCAATATTGTTAAGACATCAATTTAACCCCAATTTTATGTGAATTTGAATCAAAGTGGATATGAAATAGATTTATATTGTGAATCTATGTGAAACAGATTCAATGTGATCCCAATTAAAATCCAAATAGGCTTTTTATAAAAACTGACAAGCTCATTCTAAAATTTATATGCAAATGCAAAGGACCTAGAATAGCTAAACAATAAAAAAAGTTAGAGATCTACTACTACCTGACAGTGTGGTATTGGCATAGGGTAGACATACTAATTAGGGTAACAGAACAGAGTCTAGAAATAAACCACATACATATGGTCGACTAATTTTTGACAAAGGTGTCAAGTAGTTCAATGAGGGAAAGACATAGGGCGCTGAAACAACTGGATGTTCATGTAAAAATATTAACCTTCATCCTTACCTCACACGACACAAAAAGTCACTCAAAATGGATTACATACCTAAATGTAAGAAAGCTTCTAAAAGCTTTTAGAAGAAAGCATAGGAGAAAATCTTAGGGTGCAAAAAAGCATGAACCATACAAGAAAAAAAGTTGCTAAATTGGGTATTCGTCAAAATTTAAAACACTTTGAAAGACATTATTAAGAAAATAAAAAGATAAGCAACACTCTGGGAAAAGACATTTGCTAATGTTTGTGTTTGATAAAGACTTATATTCAAAATATAGAAAGAACTCTTGTAACTCAATGAGAAGACAAATACCCTGCTAAATAAAACGAGCAATATTTGAATAGATATTTCACCAAAGAAAATATACAAGCAGCAAATAAGCACACAAAAAGATTTTCATTATCATCGAATTAAAGGAGTTATTACTACTATATTCACTAGAATGGCTAAAATTAAAAGACTGATAATACCAAGTGTTGATAAGGACGTTGAACAACTGAAATTCTCATACGTTACTGATGGGAATGCAAAATGGTACAGCCACTTTGGAAAACAGTGTGGTAGTTTTTTATAAAAATAATCATACATTTATCATATGATCCAGGAGTCCCATTCTTAGGTATTTATCCAAGAGAATGAATGTTCACATGGACTTGTAGTTGAATGGCTATAGCAACTTTACTCAAAGTAGTCAAAAGCTAGAAACAACCTCAATGGTAAATGGCAAACAAAATGAGGTATAGCCATACAATGGATATAAAATAAAAAGGTAATAAAAAAGGACTATGGATAGAAGCAACAATGTGCATAAGTATTAAAAGCATTATGTTAAGTGAAAGAAGCCAGAACAAACTACATTGTATAATTCTAACTGTATAAAATTCTAAAAGAGGCAAAACTACAGAGATAAAAGCAGATCCGTGATTGCTAGGAGCCAGTGGTAGGATAGGACTGACTGCAAAGAGACATGAAGGAACTTTCTGGGCTGATAGAAATATTCTGTATCATTACTGTGGTGGTGGTTACACAATTGTATGTGCCTGTCAAAACTAATAGATTTACACATGTAAATTGGGCGGATTTTACTGCATATAAATGCCACTTCATTTTTCATGATTCTTTAAGGGGAATACATTGAAAAAGAACATAGAGACTGATCTCTAGGATAAATTCTATCTAAATTACTTAATTCATCTTACCGGCCCCATGGATCTCTTAGCCCTCGAGCAGCCAGCTTCTGTTGGACAGTTTCTAATGGTGTCCCTTCTATCTTCCACTGTTTATAATCTGGAAGTTCCATTTTACTATGTCCATGTTCATGTCCATGTCCATGTCCATGGGCCATGTCTGTAGGAAAAGATCAACATAAGTGAGAAACATGCGACTGTAGATATTAAATACCCAAATTTATTTAAGGTGAAACATTTAAAGTTAATGCTTTAAAAAAAGAGCCAATATAAATATTTGAAAATTCTACTTAAAAAATTTTATAAAACAGTGTATTATTACATAACTAGTATATGTTCATAGTTAGGAAATACACATATACAAAAGAAAAATAATCAGTAACCCCACCACTCAGAGATAAGCATTTATTATTTGGTTCCTTTCTTCATAATAATAGAAAACATTTATTGAGCCCTATGTGCCAGGTGTACTATGCTAAAATGCTTTACATGTATTAACTCCATTACTCCTAAATCAACTCTTTAAACTTAAATGATGATTATCCCCATTTTACAGATGAAGACAATAAAACTCCAGGTTAAATGTTATACAACTTTCCAACGGTAACAAAAATAGTAAATGGTAAAATTGGGATTTGAACCTTGCAGTTTGATTTCAGAAACCTGCTCCTAACTTCTTAGCAATAGTTTTCCTCTTTTCAATCCTTTCATAATACATAAATATGCATAACAAAAAGTTGTATAAACTGGGTTTTTTTACTTGCTTTCTTTAGAATGCAGTATTATTGCTTTTAAATACATATGATTACATGAAGTTTTTCTGTAAAGAGCCAGATAGTAAATGTTTAAGGCTTTGTGGGCAAAAGTGTTAAAATCAGGCTATTATGTTAAGAACATCTAATAACAAGAGAGAAAACGAATTTCTGTAAATATTTTATTGATAAAATTAAAAATATAATAACTAATAAATGAATACAATTTTGGTTATACTGCTATCCTAATTAAAAAAATAGAATTCTGGGCTGGGCATGGTGGCTCACACCTGTAATCCTAGCACTTCGGGAGGTGGGAGGATAACTTGAGGTCAGGAGTTTGAGACTAGCCTGAGGAAGAGGGAGATCCTTTTCTACTAAAAATAGAAAAAATTAGCTGGGTGTGCTGGAGCCTGTACCTGCAGTCCCAGCTACTCGCGGGAGGCTGAGGCATAAAGATTGCTTGAACCCCAGAGTTTGAGGTTGCAGTGAGCTATGATGATGCCACTGCACTCTAGCCAGGGCGACAAAGCAATACTCTGTCTCGAAAAAAAAAAAAAGAAAGAAAGAATTCCCTTTTTTAGGGGTATTATTTGGCTTAACTGGGCCTCAAAGTTAGTGTTCCTTAGTAAAGCAAATGTTCATCTGTAAAAATCATTTTTAGCTCATGGTCCTTACAAAAAATAAGCAGTGGGCTGGAGTTGGCCCATAGGCTGCAGGTTTGCTGATCCCTGTACTGAACCAACAGAAACCTTAGGATCCCTTTTTAATCATTAAATTTGCTTTCTTAAATATGTCCTCAATGGTTTTACAAAGACTTCAGTTTTACTGGCATTATTTTTATAAATAATGTAAAAATAAACTTCAGCTCAGTCCCAATTTAAATTGCTATGCATTTCAAACTAAAGGGGATGAATTAATTATACTATAATTTGTATAAGGTTAGCAGTAGCAATTCAATAATCATTGCTCTCCAGAAATAACACCCAACCAAAAAATTATTACCATTTGTCTGTATTTATAACTATGAACAGGCCCAATAATGAGGTAGGATTTCTTATACTGCATTTTATTAATAGAAGACAGAGCTAATTATTGATGAATACTAAATACATATTATGTGAAATGTTCATTTCACTAAATAGTTCCAAGATGTGAAAAAAATTATACATAGTAATTCTGAAAAATTAACCAACACTTAATATTTATAAACATGTTAAGATATCACCAAACATCATGTCGATGATTTTCACATTTAACAGAATGAAAACCAATATCCACTAAACACAAGTTAAAAATATAAAACTTTCACCTTTGAATGAAACATTTAATCCATTATTTTATTATAATTTGTGGATTCAATATGAAGGAAAAAATTATGGTTTCAGATTTCAGACTGACTTAAGATTCAATACATTAAATTACAAAAGACATTAGAAGCATTTATTTAGAATGACAATGTCTTGGTTTCTACATACCATGTTTAAAAAATTTTTTTTAGGCTGGCACGGTGGCTCACGCCTGTAATCCTAGCATTCTGGGAGGCCGAGGCAGGTGGATCGCTCAAGGTCAGGAGTTTGAGACCAGCCTGAACAAGAGCGAGACCCCGTCTCTACTAAAAAATAGAAAGAAATGATCTGGACAACTAAAAAAAAAAAAAAAAAATATATATATATATAGAAAAAATTAGCCGGGCATGGTGGTGCATGCCTGTAGTCCCAGCTACTACAGAGGCTGAGGCAGGAGGATCGCTTGAGCCCAGGAGTTTGAGGTTGCTGTGAGTGAGGCTGACGTCATGGCACTCTAGCCCGGGCAACAGAGCCAGACTCTGTCTCAAAAAAAAAAAAAAAAATTTTTTTTTTAAATAGGTGTCATTTAAAAAACGTTTAAAGAGATTCCAAGATAAACCCTTATTTTGACAAGTCTCAATTCTAGAATACTAACCCTAATTGAGTATCAATGCACTTGGGAGAAATTAAAAGACAAAGGTTCAAAAAATTTTGATAAAATAGTTTTTGAAACTAAAGTTGAAACATTACTGTGGAAAGAAGACTATGTCGAAGTTACAATATTATTACACTCAAACCATTAAGTAATTTGGAAGAGAAATCTTGGGGGAAAAAGACCAAGAAAGTATATATACCCTACGCAAATTTTTAAAAGTAAATTCAATGTGTTTTCTCTTCTACCTAGTTAAAATATTTCAGAAAGGGTCCCTTTATAGAAATTTACCAAATTTAATATTTAAATTACTTTTCAGAAAGAATGAAAAGTTGAACAACACTATTTCTAGGGAACTTTTCATTTTCCTGAAAAACTATTTCTATTTCAGAATAGCCACAAATCAATGACATCCTGATCACTTAAAGGAAAAGAGTTTGGAATTCTCCTACTTTGCACTATGAATATCTGTGAAATCCAAGGCAAATCCCTTAATCTCTCTGAACTGCAGTTTCTTCAGATAACATGAGGATAAAATCTACCTTGCGAGACTGTGAGAACTGGGGAAAACACATTGTGACGTGCCTTCCACATTCACACCCAGGTAGTGAGAATGTTATTTAGCACAACCATTCTGAAAAACTGGCATGACCTAGAAAAGCTGAACATTCAAATACCTTATGGCCAACAATTCCACTCCTACCTATTTATATTCTAGATCTGCACTGTCCAAAAGGGTAGCCACTAGCACTTGAAATGTAGGTAGTGCAATTGGAGAACCGGGAATTTTTTTTTTTTTTTTTTTTTTGAGACAGGGTCTCACTCTTTTGTCCAGGCTACAGTGCCATGGCGTCAGCCTAGCACAAAGCAACCTCAAACTCCTGGGCTCAAGCGATCCTTCTGCCTCAGCATCCCAAGTAGCTGGGACTACGGGCATGCGCCACCATGCCCGGCTAATTTTTTCTATATATTTTTAGTTGTCCGATTAATTTCTTTCTAATTTTTTTTAATAGAGACGGGGTCTCGCTCTTGCTCAGGCTGGGAGAACTGGGAATTTTAATTTAATTTGAATTAATTTTAATCTTAAAACAGATTCTCAAATCAGTTACTGGAAAATATTAAGGTGTGTTCGGAACAATTTGGGTACATGAATCTACTTTTTCAACTGTAAATTGAAACACAGATCAAATGTTTATATTTAAGAAAACTTAGTAATTTTAATACTGATCACATCTTGAAATGATAATTTTTGAATATATTGGAGAAGATGAAATATTCTATTAAAATTCATTTTATCTTTTTAAATTTCTAAATAAGGCTACTAGAAAATTTAAAATTACATATGTGGGTTGCATTATATTTCTATCAGGTAGCACTACACTACAGAAACTCTTGCATGTGCATAACAAGAGATATGTTTTGGCTGGGCGTGGTGGCTGACACCTGTAATCCTAGCACTCTGGGAGGCCAAGGCAGGCGGATCATTTGAGCTCAGGAGTTTGAGACCAGCCTGAGCAAGAGCGAGACCCCGTCTCTACTAAAAAAAAAAAATAGAAAGAAATTAGCTGGACAACTAGAAATATGTACATAAAAAAAAATTAGCCAGGCATGGTGGTGCACGCCTGTAGTCCCAGCTACTTGGGAGGCCGAGGCAGAAGGATTGCTTGAGCCCAGGAGTTTGAGGTTGCTGTGAGCTAGGCTGACACCATGGCACTCTAGCCCAGGCAACAGAGTGAGACTCTGTCTCAAAAATAAATAAATAAAATAAATAAAAATAAAAATAAGAGATGTGTTTTATAAGAATCTTTACAGCAACATTTTTTATGTTAGTTCCCAACTGTAAACACCCCAAATTTCCAGTAAGAATCCAAGGGATTATGGTATAGTCACATTATGGAATATTATGCAACAAAAAACTACATGCGAAAGTATGAATGGATCTCACAAATATAATACTGAGCAAGGTGGGAGTCAGAAAAAAAATACATGCACTTTGATCCCATTCACATTGACTTGAATTAAATTGAAAAACCTAACAATTCATTTTTTAGGATTGCATTATAGATGGAAAAACTAAAAGAAAACAAGAGACTGCTAATCACCAGTCAGGATAATGGTTACCTCTTGCTGTATACTCAAAGGAATCATAAAAACTTGTACAGGGAGTGTCTTTTTTTTTTTTTTTTTTTTGGATAGAGACAGGGTCTTGCTATGTTGCCCAAGTTGAACTCTTGGCCTCAAGCAATCCTCCAGCCTCTAATTCTCAAAGTGCTAGGATTATGGGTGTAAGTCACCGTGCCAGGCAGGAAGTTTCTAAGGCAGTGTTCGACCAATTTTTAATTGCTATCCTTCTAAAAAATCTTTTTAGACTTTTTTTTCCTAATCATGCTCCCCCCTCAATGAAATTTTAACACACAGATATCTGCTTATGTACTGTGGTCCTTTGGAGGGACACAAATCATTGCAGTAACTAAGATTCCCTACCACCCCTCCAAGAACCAATTTTCACTCCCTATATACAATATTCCCTGTTAAGAATGCATGTTTAAGTTATTGACAATGTTTTACTTCTGAACCTAAGGGGTGGTTACATGAGCATTTGTTTCATTATAATTCAATAAAAAGTATATATGTTTTATGCACTCTTTGGTTATGTACACTTGACAATAAAAAAATAAAATTAGAAAAAGTGACTTAAATTGTGGAGGACTCGAAAATGGTTATTTCCATTTCAGAGCTGCTCAAATAAGAACAGTAAAGAAGTTAGTTCAAAAAAAGAGAACATATAGTCATGAACATTTTAAAAACTATCTGCCTATGTCTGAAGTGAACCTAAAAGTCTGGTGGAGATCAACCTCCACTAAAAGAAAATGGCTCTAGCACAGGAAAAGTGCTAGTACACTTACCTTAAGAAAGAAAAAAAAAAGGATAATGCCACATCTACTACATGAAATTTGAGTTTACCAAAGACTTTCAAGTATATATTCTAAGTTCCTCTCATTTTAAAAGTTCTGAACACTGTCAGAAAATTAGAAAATTTTAAAAAACCAAATGAACTGTTACCACTTTTAGTGTTCCTTCTAGTCCCTGCTCCTGCATATATACAACTTAGAAATAGTTGGCATTCTAAAAATGGATGCGATTTTGAAGCTTGCTCTCTTTCACTTTGCCATTGTATCATAAACAATTTATACCACGAAAATCTTAATTAAAACCATACAAGTCTGTGAGACAACAATTACAATGATTACTATTTTACATGTTTTCGGTCGTGGGGCTGTTCTGCCTTTGTTCGATTCAAAGGTAAACCAAACCAAAACAAAAAAAACCCCAAAACACTACGGGGCGGGGAATGTTGCATGTGGCACAGGCAGGAAAAAGCACGTGGATTTAACAATCACAGTAATACTCTATCTTTCTCCAACCACCTCTACCTACCCCAGCTCTAAACTAGGACTTCATAGTTCTCTCCCGCTAGTTCTTCGACCTCTTTCCCTCTTGAGCTGCCTCCCTCATCATCCTTCTCCACGTAGCCTCTGCCTTTCTGCATTCCCCAGAATAAAGCCTACCTCTGATTCCTTATAAAGAGGTCTCTCACCAAATCCCTAATTTACCTGCCGGCAATCTGACCTCTTAGGACAGTCAAAGCTCCAGCGGGGGCCGACCGGAAATGGAGGTTGTCATCTCTACTTCCTTACGGCAGGAAAGCGGAGAGGCCATTTAACGTTCCGGTACTGAGTAAAAGATTCCTGAACTAGATGGACATTACATGAGTGGACTGAAAGTAGATATTTTTCCCACATGTGTGCATCGCAGTCTGACTAAGAGATATTATAAAGGAAAGAAGGGCGGGGAAGAAGAAATGTTTTCCTTGGTTGGAGACCGGAATCCTTAGACATTGCACCGAGGGGAGGGACATGGACATGCTGCAGCCAGTAAATGAGTCTGTTGTTGAGAGCGTGAACTCACCCAATGAGAGGGCGGGTTGTTGTGCTGCAGTTGGCAGGGTGCTGCGGGAGGCGGTGGCGGTAGCAAGCCGGAGACAGCGGGGTGACAGGTAGGCGGCTGTGCTGTCTTTGGGGGACGCAAAGTGCTAGATGAGGAGGGTTTTTCTTCTCCGGCTGAGGAAACTATACAGGGGAGCTGAAGAGGGTGGTCCAGGAATGCGGTAACCTGAGTGTTGGTGATCCCGCAGCCTCTCGTAAACCAGGTAGCAGTTTGGGAGGGTCGTGAGGAGGAGAAGGCAACAGCCGAGGCGCGTGGAGATGAGCCCTGTGGGGTGACATGGGGGCCTACCTAAGACGTAGTGGAGTGGGGCTGCCGTGGCGCTGGGAGAGAGGCAGGAGAGAGGCGGGGGCAAGACGATGTAGTGAGGGTTGGAGGAATTCCTTCTACAAAGCCCCAAACGAGAAAAGGACTCGGCATTGTAGACACCTGAGAGAAAGCCTAGTGATTGCTTCTTAGGGCCATTTCCTGGGGTGGGGAGGAGGAACGGAGGAGAAAGATATGTACTGATGGTCAGATGCTGGAAACTCTTTATAGCTGTACATTATGTAATCGTTGGTTATTATTTACCCAAATAACTAGGTTGTGCCTCCTGAAAGAGGAGGTCTTGCGATCTATTGATGGTTCAGAACACTTTTTTTGTTGGCTTCAGTGCCATCAACCTGGGCAGGCTCTATAGGCAAAGGGTGATACCATCGAGGATAGAACAGTCACGAAGAGTTTATCCCAAATATGGACTTAAGTTGAAAGATACGATGCTAGTTTGTGTCGAATGTGGTCAGGTTCATGTTTTGTAGTTCATGAATTTGTTTTGAAGGTCAAGGCTGATAACATTTTTTGTTTTAATCTTCAGGAAAGTGGAGAGCCTTTAAAAATCTATGGTAGAAGGTAAGTGCAAGTTGGAAAAAGATTAGAAAATTAGTTGGTAGATTTTTTTCCCGCAGATATTGTGGATGTTAGGGACTGTGAAAATAAGTTGGTGGTCTGAATTGAGGGAAAAAGTCAACCTTTAAGTAGTTTGCTAAGTCTGAGAAGCTAGTTATGAATTATTTATTTCTTAGGTTTAAAAAGTGTACCTCTTTGAACCTCTTTGACTGAGGTAAAATGTATTGGCAGGTATAATAAACTGTAAATTATTTTGTTTTAAGAAGTTTTTATAATTCATTGTTTGCACAATGAAATGTAATTAAAATAGGAATTCCATTCAATATGTGTTATGGAAGGTCAAACTACATAAAAACTATATTTTATTTTTTAATTTTTTATTATTTTTTTGAGACAGAGTCTTGCTCTGTTGCCCTGACTAGAGTGCAGTAGCGTCATCACAGCTCACTGCAACCTCAAACTCCTAAGCTCAAGCCATTCTCCTGCCTCAGCCTCCTAAGTAGCTGGGACTACAGGCACGTGCCACTACACCGGCTCATTTTTTCTATTTTTAGTAGAGACGGGGGTCTTGCTCTTGCTCATCCTGGTCTCGGAACTCCTGGCCTCAAGCAATCCTCCCACCTGGGCCTCCCAGAATGCTGGGATTACAGGAGTGAACCACCGTGCCCGGATACTGAGCAGGAAGGGAAACTTATACTTACTACAGATTCTTTTTTTTTTTAAAGGATGGTCAAGCGAAGCAGTGGGAGTGGAGAAGGAACAAAGGAATCTGTAACTGGTTGTGATCAATTAGTTGTTCAGATTCTATTGAGGCTTTTTAATCAATATGTATTCCTTTTGTAGTTCATTCTTTTTGTTTAGTTATTTAGTTCATTATTTTTAAATAAAAAAAGAGATTGGGGATAGGAGAGTATACCCACTGTCCTTCCTACTTTATAAGGCAATTGTAAGACTCACATAGAAAGCATGACATGCTTTGATTTTATAGCTCACTGAAAAACAGTTTTAAAAGAAGCATTATAAATTGCTAAAATGTAAGCTGTTTGAAATGTTGCCTTTAGCTAGAAGATAAGATCTAATGTATTAGCAAGTCTATAATTTTTCTGAGCTTATTTTAGTACTGCATATCAGAAAAAGTTTGTGATTTTTCTATTAATAATAATTTTTATTAATGTATATGAACCTAAATCAAAATTTCATTTTTTCCCTCAAAATATCATTTGGGAAAGATATATCATTAGAGTTTGTTTAGAGTACTGAGGTATTTCTCAATGCTTTAGATAAAAATTTCAACTGAGATACTTGGTGTTTCACTTTTTGTCTTTTATCTTGTTACAACAATAATGCTATCTCAGTCACAAAGAAAACTTCTGGCTCTATTTTAGGTGCAGTTCTGTAGTGTTTTGAGTACCTGTGACCAAATCTTTGCCTTTATGTATGATATGGGGGAGGGTGGTGTGTGTGTGTGTTCTTATTATGTAACCAGCCTACTCAAGCTGTCTTAGAGAACTAATGGCTGGTTTTGAATGACCAGTAGGTGTCATCGTTGAATGCAATAAGTTGAACATTGAGTGGGAAATCACCAAGCATTTTAAGAAACACTAGTCTAAATTAGCATATAATAGTAGTTGGATGATTATTTATACATCATAGAAGTCTTCTCTTCTGAAACATTTCAATATTGGAGCTGTTTATAAGGAATTTGAAACAGTGATTGTAAAGGAGTATAATCGTTTACTCTAAAGTGGACCTGGAGTTTTCATCCAACCCTTGAACTATTTTGACATGCAATTCAGATTTAAGCCTGTTTGTTTTTAATACACAGTTTTGGCATCTTATAGTGTTTTATTAAGTTCTAGAATGATTAAGATTTTCAGCTTGACTGAGCTTTACTACAGAAAAACGAATGCTACATAATGAAAAACTAAAATGATAAAATATGGGTAGAAGTCTCCAAACAAGTTATCGCAATAATACTTTGTTATTGTTCTTTTAATGCCAGAAGAAAGGAATTTTTATCTTTCGTTGTCTCTGTCTTAGTTTTTTTGATGTCCAGAATTGCCTATTTTTACATTTTTATCTGGCTAGTAGACTATGTGCTTCTCTCAGAATGATGAACTGAACATTTGTCATTGTTTAAAATGTAGTGGATTCTGGAGGAAGCTGGCACAGAAAGCTCTGAAAGTGGCTTACATCTGTTGTGAGTGCATTTTCTTACCTGCATACCCTTTTGCTGAGCTCTTTGTAGCTCTGCTCTTTATACCTGCTGTTGACAGTGTTTAGCAAAAGGGTTGGACCTAATTCAAGAATTCTTCATGAAGTTAAAAATAGTTAGATATCGGCCTGGCGCGGTGGCTCATGCCTGTAATCCTAGCACTCTGGGAGGCTGAGGCGGGAGGATTGCTCGAGCTCAGGAGTTCAAGACCAGCCCGAGCAAGAGCGAGACCCTGTCTCTACTAAAAATAGAAAAAATTAGCCCGGCATGGTGCCGCATGCCTGTAGTCCCAGCTATTCAGGAGGATGAGGCAGGAGGATTGCTTGAGCCCAGGAGTTTGAGGTTGCTGTGAGCTAGGCTGACGCCATGGCACTATAGCCCAGGCAACAGAACGAGACTCTGTCTCAAAAATAAATAAATAAATAAATAAATAAATAAATAAAATTAAAAAATGGATAGATATCTCAAAATAATCTAGGAGTTTTCAAAAAGGCACACACGTTTATTTTATCATTGCCACTTTCCTTGAGAATCTTAATGATGGGAGAATAGGAAGGGGGTAGACATATTTTGAAAAAGAAATTCCCCTGATGATTGGCTTCACCACTGGCTTCTACTTTAAAATCATTGATCTATCAAGGCTCTGGCACTTGTGGTATGAACCAGTAACAGTAGTTTTAGCTTGAGAGAAAAGGCTGCCAAATCTACCATATTTTTTATAGCTCAATAAATTTTCACCATTTAATGTCATAGCTAGGATAGCTTTTCTAGCCAGGAGCTGAAGTTGCCAGAAATAAAAATTGTGCTGAATGTTTTGGTTTGGATTAGTTTTTACTTGGCACTTAGCTGCTTTCCACAAACCAAGCTAATTTCTTTTATGATTCAGACCTGTGCTGATTTGCACAGATATTTATTCATATCCTGTTCTCTTAATGTCTCTGAAAGCTATCTAGGTCTACAATTAAACTAAAATTGGAAAGTAAGAATTGGAGTTTTCTGATTAAAGGACCTTTTTCAATAATGCTGTGATGTGAATACATTAATCTTTGGACAAGCATTCACTCAGTAATATTTATTAAAATTTGAAGTTGCCTATGTATTGACCTTGAGGTGGGCCCAGTTTAGAAATTCATGGTTCATCTTTATGAATTCTAGTCTTTCTGTTTGGGTATTTGGCTGCCATGGAAACAAGTGTGAGAAAAAGTAAATGAATGGACTTTAATTTTAAGGAAAGCAGTAAAAACTCAGTTATGTAATATATTGAGAGGTATGACTTTGATTATTTATAGAAATATAGTACTTTCTAGGTCTGAAATACAGCTGCCAAAAAAGTAGTCATAAAATATGGTAAGTGGCACCAATCTTTTGAATGGCAAAGCACAGGTTACAGAATAATTATTTTGTTCCACTGTAATATCCTAAATTCCAAAAAATGTCAGAACCAAATTTATCCATCACCTTTGTCATTATAGATACTTGACTCTTGATAGCACTTGATTCTTAATTAATACAGACTTTTGTTTGCTACTAAGATTTATCAGTTAACCTCCTTAAATTCCTTTCCCCATATATTTTTTTAAAAATTGGTGGGAAGAGGGAGTTGGATACTGAGCAGGGAGGGAAACTTATACTTACTACAGATTCTTTTTTTTTTTTAAAGGATGGTCAAGCGAAGCAGTGGGAGTGGAGAAGGAACAAAGGAATCTGTAACTGGTTGTGATCAATTAGTTGTTCAGATTCTATTGAGGCTTTTTAATCAATATGTATTCCTTTTGTAGTTCATTCTTTTTACTTAGTTATTTAGTTCATTATTTTTAAATAAAAAAGAGATTGGGGATAGAGTATACCCACTGTCCTTCCTACTTTATAAGGCAATTGTAAGACTCACATAGAAAGCATGAAGTGCTTATAAAATCTAAAATTAGACCAGGCAAGATGGCTCGCACCTATAATACTGGTACTTTGGGAGGCTGAGGTTGGAGGATTGCTTGAGCCCAGGAGTTCAAGACCAGCTTGAGCTACACAGCAGGACCCTGTCTCTACAAAAAATAAAATTAGCCAGGTGTAGTGGGACATGCCTACAGTCCCAGCTAATTTGGAGGCTGAGGCAGGAGGATCGCTGGAGCCCAGGAGTTTGAGGTTACAATGAGCAATGATGATACCACTACATTCTAGCCCAGGTAACAGAGTCAGACTGGGTCTCAAAAAAAACCAAACAAACAAAAATCAAACTGAAATTCGTATGAACAATATTATGCAGTACCTACTGTTTATTGTTTGTGGAAAAAAACTAGGGGAAATTAATGTAAAACTTAAGACTTAAATGTTTCTGTCCTTCAGGGTTCTAAATCACCTCATTCTATACCCTGTCACTGTGATTTTTTTATTCAATTAGCATCTAAATATGATTTTCAAATCTATATTTGTAATACAGACTTTTCTCTTGATCTGTTTTTTAGTTTCTATTCTATACCTTTAATTGGCCTGATAGATGAGGATGATTGGCAGGTCCTTCAAATACGATATGTCTAAAAGTGAATTCATATTTTCCCTTTTATCATCTATCTAATGTGTTGAGGCTGGAACCTTGACATTATCTTTAACACTTTATTTATATACTCCTCATCTGAGCAATGCTAGGTTCTGTTGACTTTACCTTTTCACTTTTTCTTTGATTCCATTTGCATCTCTTGATTGCTACAACCACTAAAAATATCATGAAGCGTTAGGGCCTAGAGGCACACTAGATTAGAATCCCAGCTCTACCATTTATATTTCAGTTTGCTTATCTTAAAAAATAAAGTTGTTTATCCTAACAATTACACTCTTGAGCATTTATTCCAGAGAAATTGAAACTCGTATTCACACAAAAACCTGCACTTGAATGCTCATAGCAGGTTTATTCCTAATAGCCCCAAACTGGAAACAACCTAAATGTTTTCAACAGGTGAACAACAAACTAGTTGTATAATCTATATCATGGACTACTATGCAGCAATTAAAAAGAATGGACTATTGATACAGAATGGGTCTCAAGTGAAAAAAGCCAGTCTCAGGTTACATATTGTATGATTCCATTTATATAACATTCTTGAAATAACTAAAAAGATGGAGAACAGATTTGTGATTGCCAGCATTAGGAAACAGGGAAAGAGGAGTGGGTGGGACTAGGAGGGAGCGTTTTGGTGATAGAATGGTTGTGTATCTTGATTGTGGTGGTAGTTACATGAGTCTACTTATGTAATAACGTTGCATAGAACGGTAAACACATGCACACGCACACATAAATGAATGCTTGTAAAACTGGTGAGATCTGAATAAGCTCTGTAGACTGTACTAATGTCAATTTCCCAGTCTTGATATTTTACTACAGTTATGCAAGACATTACCATTGGGAGAAACTGGGCAGAAGATACTTTTTTTATTTTTTGAAACTTCCTGTGAGTCTATACTTATTTCAAAATTAAAAGTGTTTTTTAAAATTTTTTCTTGCCACCCAACTATTAATATATTGTCTACAAGATCAAAATTAAAAGTTTTTAAAAAGTGTTGTTATGAGAATTAAATGAGCAGATACAGAAGGTTCTTATTACAGTACTTGGTGCATCATAAATACATAATAAATATTAGGTGTTATTATTTGTAGTAACAGCAGCTGCAAGCAGCAGCAATAGTTCAGGCTTCTAACCTTTCAGTAGGCCTCTCACTAGGACCATTCCAACATAATCTTATTAGTCACCTGCCCACAGTCTTTCCTCCTTCCAGTCCATTCTACCGTGTAACGAGAGTTATCATTTGTTTTTCTTTTCTTTCTTTCCTTTTTTTTAAATGAACCCCATATCCACTGGATTTTCTTCCTTTTTTTTTTAATAGAGTGATCTTTCTGAAGTGCCTGCCACATATTACTCACTTCACACAAAACCCTTTAGTGGTTTCCCATTGTACTTTCATACATTTTAATTTATTTTTAATCATAGTGGAATAAAACATTGGAGTCAGTATGACCTCAAGATACTATAATAGGTGAATTAAAGATTGGAACAGGATACTAGAATAGGTGAATTAAAGATAAAAACAGAAAAACCTCAAATGATTTTTTTCATCAAGAAACCTTTAAGTATGTTATTTTAAAGTTTGGTATTGCTGCCTAACAAACCACCCCAAAACTTAATGACTTAATACAAAAAGATTTATTATTTTTCATGATTCTGTAGGGTTTGTTGGGCAGCTCCTCTGTTGATTTCACTTGGTTCTCATGTAGCTGAATTCACATGGAGAATTGGCTGAATTGGAAGATCCAAGATGTCCTCAGTCATGTGTTGGCAGTGGTATTTGCTGTCTATTGAAGTGCCTCAGTTCTTCTCAGTGTGGCCTCTCATCCTCTAGCAGACTAGTCTGGCATCCTTTTGTGGCATTTTCAGTGTAGCCTTCTAAGAAGGTGAAAGTGGAAGCTGCAAGGCCTCTTTGAGGCTTAGGCTTTGGAACTTATATAAATGGCCCTTTCATTATATTCTGTTGGTCAAAACAAGTCACAAGTCTAGCCCAAATTCGGGGGGGCGGGTAGAGAAATAGATTCCATTATTGGATAAGAGGAATGGCAGAGTCACATTACAGATGGATATGCATATAGGAATGGAAGGAATTTATGGCCATTAAACTATCTCTTACAGTTGCTGTCAGAATCCTCTATCTTGTAATATTCAAAAATGATTAATTGTTGTTTTTTTTTAATATAGTGGGACACAAATATTTCCCTGCCAGTTTATATTCCCTCTTCTGTTTCCCTTTTTCCTATCAAAATGCGTGAGACTCAGGCAGAGGAATTTATTGATAAAGATCTTTTACCTTTTTAATTAGGTTTGAGCCAGAGCTAGGTATTACCTTGGAGAATTTCATAAACATAGTCATCTCTGATTTAACCAACTACATCATGTGATACTTATTCCATATCTGTAATAATTCAGTCTCTAAAGAAGGTAAATGTTTGCTGGTAAATACTTCTAGGCCTGTTTTTGTTTGTCTGCTACGATTATTACAACCTTTTAGGCTTCAGTCCTTAGCTTTTCAATTAAAGAAAGAGTATATAGGATGGTTTTTCTTATATACTTAGCCTATTCTACTGCTTATGTATACACTTTTATACACTTACAAGATTTTTTTAAAGGTCTCACATATTTATTACTGGACTAGCTTACTAGTGCAGAGCATGAAAACAAAGAGAAAAACCACTTTCCCAGCGAAACTTTTCTGACTGTCGAGATAGTGGTGACATTTTCAGCTTGATATGGTAAGATGATAGTGACCTTGATACAACACAAACATGTGCCATATCATGTGCAATTCCTTGTAGAGCCAGCTTGATTCTTCACCATGTCTCCTCTTGGAGTTGTACCTGATTTTATTACCAGTTTTCATCCAAATCCACTGGGGGATGGGATGATATTGCTTTTGTTTCTTGGCCAGGAATTGTTTGATCCTGAAAGTCTTGTGAGAAGACATGGTGAGCAACAGAGTCAACCACACACACCACTGTGGTGGAGGGGGTAGGGGGAAGAAGGTGGAAGGACATGTTTGGTAGATTTCTAATATAGTAATTTCCTCCCACCAATTTTGCCAACTGATCTTTTGTTTAAGATAGTGCAACTTAATATTTGTATTCCATGATATCAGAATATGTAATCTTTTATGCAGGTCTGTGGGGTAGGCCACAGAGAGATCACTTTATTTGACATTTTTTAAGGATGAAAAACAGTACAAAAAATGACATAATCACTGTAAGAATTTGTGAACTATTTTGCTGAGACTTACCAAAGATGAAAAAACACAAATACAAAAGACATTAAATGTCAGGAAGAACTGGTTCAAAACATTTATGGAGTAGAAAAGTATGAGCATAATATATCGGAGAATCAGCCTTAACTGATTGTTGTGCTACAGCAGTGTTTCTTAAAAACTTAAAGGAGGTTAATGTGTGGAAGAGTCAGTTGTTTTTTATTTGAACAGGTTTTAAATAGTTTAACATCTTCCATCGAAATGTTTATTTTCCTAACCCCTTATTTTCCTATAATCTGTTTTTTCCAGTCACAGTTTTACAAGCCACATTACTTTTTTAGAACTTAACTACGAAATGTTGACAAGAAATTACAGTACTATATTATGAAATTTGTCAGTGTACTAAAGTACTCTAAACGTCCGTCCAGCTGAATTATAATGATGGTGTGCATTCAAAGAGTAGAGGCTCTTTGTTTAGTCTTGCTTCCTGTTCTACCCCTCCCACTTCAGTACAAATATCTTACACTTTATCAACATTAAATTGAGGCATAGCTGAGATGGTTATTGGTGTCTCAGACTGCAGATTTGTTGCTAAGTCCCTTTTTTGCCTTATCAGTTGGGAATTGTGTTTGTCTAGTAGAGAGACAAGAAGTAACCATTGCTTAAACAAGATAATAGTTCATTTCTTTGTCTTGTAAAGAAAAAAATCAGAGGTAGACAGTCTAGGGCCTATATGGCAACTCCACAGAGTTGTCAAGGACCCAGGCCTCTTCTCTCTTTTTCCTTTGCTATCCTTAGTATGTGGCTTCTATTATCAAGATCATCTAATGATTGCTCGATCTCCAGCCATCACATCCATGTTCTACACAGAAGGAAGGAGGAAGAAAGGCACAAACAAAAGGGGCACTCCTCTCATCTTTTAAGAAACTTCTCTAGAATTCATTACATAGTACTTCCTCTGATCTCATTTACTTAGCCATTTGGCTATACTTAGCTGCAAGTAAGGTTCAGAAATGGCTTTTAGCTGAGCATATAGACTAGATCAGTGTGGTGGGGTAAGGATCTATATTGGATGGGAACTTGTAATCTTTGCCATACTCATTCTTTATCTTCTCTACTGTATCTGTTGCTGACTGCCCAGTTGTTGCTGTTAAGCCCTTCATTCGATAGATATGAATTAACTGCTAGGTACTAGGTCCTGCTAAGAACTGGAAATGCAAACACAACTGAGACATACTGCCTGCCATAGAGAAGTTATAGTTTAATAATAGGACTCATACACAGTTTGAGTATGACTCTGCACATGTTTCTGAGAACAGAGGGTATTAAGTACTGTGGACTGTTGTGACTAGCTACCACTGTGACTCTGCCTTTCCCATTAATTTATCATATAAGAGGGAGAAGGGGAGCTGACCTCTTTGGAAGAGCAGTATTAATGGAAAGAAATCAACTATTCTCTGTTCCCTGAGAAGAAAGGAAGGGGTTTTTTTTTTCTTTCCCCAAAGCCAAGAAAAATCCTAAAAGAGTCACTCTCTGTTTTATGTACCATTGAGAAGAGAGATTGACATTTGTTCTCTGGTTGGTCACTTATATGTCCATGCTCTGCTGAAAGGGGTATGGTGACGGAATGCCTGATATAAGGGCTAGGCATTCCCATTTATAACTTGGGTTCCAGTTCTAAGAGGTATAAGAGATGGATTCTGGGCTGGGTGTGGTGGCTCACGCCTGTGATCCTAGAACTCTGGGGGGCCAAGGTGGGAGGATTGCTTGAGCTGAGGAGTTTGAGACCAGCCTGAGCAAGAGCAAGACCCCATCTCTACTAAAAATGGAAAAAAATTAGCCAGGCATGGTGGTGCTTGCCTGTAGTCCCAGCTACTCGGGAGGCTGAGGCAGGAGGATCGCTTGAGCCCAGGAGTTTGAGGTTGCCGTGAGTTAGGCTAACACCATGGCACTCTAGTCTGGGCAACAGAGCAAGACTCTGTCTCAAAAAAAAAAGAAAACAGAGAGAGGTGGATTCTGCCCATCCTCAAGGTTTCAGAGTTGGGAACTGTTTTTCTCAGCATTCTCCAGAGAAATAGAATCAATAGGGTATGTGTGTGATTTTTAAAATAAGGTTTAGTATAAAAAATTGGCTTACACAATTAAGAAAGCTGGCAAGTCCTAAGATCTGCAGGGTGGTTGGCAAGCTGAAGACTCAGGAGTGCTAATGGGGGAGTTCCAGTCAGAGTCTGAAGGGCTGAGAACCAGATGATACAGTTCCACTCCAAGGCCCTCAAGCTCAAGACCCAGGAAGAGCTGATATTTCAGTTTGAGTCTGAAGGCAGGAAAATGCAGATGTCCTAGTTTGAAGGCAGTTAGGAGGAACTAACTTGCTCTTACTTGGGGGATGCTTAGCCTTTTTGTTCTATTCAGGCCTTCAGCTGATTATGTGAGGCCCACCCACATTAGGAAGGGCAATCTGTTTTATTCAGTCTACAGATTTTAAATGTTAATAAATAATAATGTTAAAATAACACCCTCCCCCCCATGGAAACACCAAAAAAAAAAATGTTTAGCTGTATATCTGGACAGATGAGTTTGGAAACATTTCTGTCCAGGATGGGGCAGAAGCTCTCTGACCAGGGAAAAGTGGCATGAAGTAGTGATAAGCATAAATGATAATATCTGTGACAAATGTAATTCAGTATAAAAACACCTGTGATATCTATTGGTGACCAAATCACAGAAAATACTATGGTTGTTTTATTGTTTTGTCTGCATTCATAATCTAATGAAATGATAAATTTCAGAGATTGGTAAAAGGAATAGTATTCTTCTCATCAAAGTTGATGAATTCTATTACAGATCCCTGGGGGCCTATAGACCCTAGGTTATGAACTTGTGGGGATGAGTGGAAAGAGAGGGCTTTGAATTGATACAGGGTTGTATACTATGGAAAGGCTTTATAGAGGAGGCAAATGTGGATCTGAGTGTTGAAAGAACAGTGGGGTAGTTAGGATAGAGGGTAGTTGAAAGGCATTCCAGAGAGGAGGGTAGCATAAGAAAATGAGTGAGGTGTGAGACAGCATAGCATGTCATGGAATTATACGTCAACATTGCTGAGGGGAAGTCTGTGTTGACCTGCTGACAGGGTCAGTATATTCATGAGCCTGTTGAGCAAGTACTGCTGACAAAGGCCATTTAGCCAAATCATAGATTGTACCTCTGGTCTTCTCTCTTCAGGCATAATGAACAACCAGATATGTTGCTTGAAGCTCTGCCTACTGGAAGGTTTTTCCTTTTCTCCTGGCCTGGAGGGCCACTTCTGTGGAAGGGGATTGCCAGCATATTATATGGAACCATGTGTGACTGGGCCTAAATTTTTTTCTTCCTTTGTTTGGTCATAGAGAACTCTACAAGGCCATAGATTAAGGGAGAGTCGATTAGTAGAAGTAAGTGCCATGAGTGTCTGAACTATTTGTTCTTTTAGTTTATTTGTACTTTGGGGGCCTGCTGGAACCTTACTGTATATTATAATCACTGTAGTCAGGATTAGCTGGTTACATAGTGGTAGCAACCAGTCCTCAAATAATGGCTTAGAATTTTAAAAAAGAAGATTTATTTATTCTCATGTAAAATGACTGCAAGTCTGGGTGATTTCAGGCAGCTGTTCCTCATATGATGGGTCAGCATTGCATCTCTATATTTATCTCTGCTTCTGTTTTAATAGTGGCAAGGGAAGAACAGGCTGGAGAATTGCATACTGGTAATTAAATGTTTCTGTGGAAATCATTTTTGCTCTTTGGTCAAAGCAAGTCATGAAGTCACATCTGACTTAAAGAGAATAGAAAAGTACAGTCCTCCAATGTGCTTTGAAGGAGAGGAAAAACTAATGGCTGACAAACATTATCACTTCCACTTAATGATGGAATCCTGCTAGCACATTCAGCTTTTTGGCTTGGTGGGTCAGAACACTCAGTTCTTGAGGGTATGCCAGATCACCTGGTCACTTTGATGACCCATCTCTACTGGGGCTCAAAAGCCAGTAGCTGTTTCTCAGAAAGAGAGTCTGTTGTAAAGCAGTGGTTCTCATCCAGGGGCAGTTTTTTCCTCCAAGGGACACTTGGCAATGTTTGGAGACATTCAGGGGAAATTCTACTGGCATCTAGTGGGTAGAGTCCAGGGATGCTGGTAAACATCCTATCAGGCATTTGTATATACCATTTATATATACCCAAAAGAATTGAGAGCAGAGTATTAGAGAAATATCTGTATATCCATATTCATAGCAGCATCATTCACAGTAGCTAAAACATGGAAGCAACCCAAGTATCCATCAACAGATGCATGGGTTAATAAATATAACACAGTTGTCCCTCAGTATCCACAGAGGATTGGATCCAGGAACCCCAAATCTGTAGATGCTCAAATCCCTTATATTAAATGGCGTAGTATTTACATATAACTTATATCTATATCCTCCCCTATACTTTAAATCATCTCTAGATTACTTATAATACCTAATACACTATAAATGCTATGTAAATAGCGGTTATACCGTATTTTTAAAATTTTATATTTTTATTTTTTATTGGTTTTGCTTTTTCAAATATTTTTGGTCTGTGGTTGGGTGAATCTGCAGATGCAGAACCTGTGGATACAGAGGGTTGACTGTATATACATACGATAGAATATTATTCAGTTTCATAAAGGAAGGAAATTTTGCAATATGCTATAATGTGGATGAACCTTGAGGACATTGTGCTAAGTGAAATAGGCCAGTGACAAAAAGACAAATACTACATGATTCCACTTATATGAGGTTCATAGAGGCAGACAATAGAATGGTGGCTTTCCGGGGGGCTCTGTATAGAGGGAAATGGGGAATTATTGTTTAATGGGTATAAAATGTGAGAGTCAAAATAAAAATGTAGAGATGAATCTCTAAATTTAATTTTTTTTTTTTTTTTTTGAGACAGAGTCTCCGTGTTACCCAGGCTAAAGTGCTGTGGCGTCATCCTAGCTCACAGCAACCTCAAACTCCTGGACTCAAGCAATCCTTCTGCCTCAGCCTCCTGAGTAGCTGGGACTGCAGGCATGAGCCACCATGCCCGGCTAATTTTTTCTATGTATTTTTTAGTTGTCCGATTAATTTCTTTCTATTTTTAGTAGAGACGGGGTCTCGCTCTTGCTCAGGCTGGTTTCGAACTCCTGAGCTCAAACAATCTGCCCGCCTCGGCCTCCCAGAGTGCTAGGATTACAGGCGTGAGCCACCGCGCCTGGCTTAATATTTTATTTGGGAAGAAAGAATTACAATTTGAGGCATATATGCACACCAGGTGGTCTTCCATATTATATGGAACCATGTGTAACTGGGCCTAAATTTTTTTTCTTCCTTTGTTTGGTCATAGAGAACTCTTACAAGGCCATAGATTAAGGGAGAGTCTATTAGTAGAAGCAAGTGCCATGAGTGTCTGAACTATTTGTTCTTTCAGTTTATTTGTACTTTGGGGTCGTGCTGGAACCTTGTTGTATATTATAATCACTGTAGTCAGGATTAGCTGGTTTCATAGTGGTAGCAACCAGTCCTCAAATAATGGCTTAAAATTTTAAAAAAGGAGATTTATTTATTCTCATGTAAAACAACTGCAGAACAGACTTCAGACTCTTCGAAGAACAAAGAGAAGGTTAGAGGTTTTATAGAAAAGGAGAAATGTTATGCACTGCTCTTTGAGAAAGTTTACTGACACTAGTAAGGGTTTGGGGAACAACAGCAGTGGGCAAAATTAGTCCTGGAGTTGTATCAGGTTATTGTAAAGGAGTCCAGGCTTGTACTGCTCACCACATGACAGCCAGTAATTTGAGAGACAAGGTGTTGGGGTAAGGAAAGCAACTTGCATTCGGAAAGCCAGTGAACCAAGAAGATGGCGGAGTAGTGTCCTAAAGAACCATCTTAGGTTAGTATGAACTTTAGGCCCCTTTTTATTTTAAGGGAGAGGGGAAGCGGAGGAGGATTGCAAGAAGTAACTGAGGATTGCAGACATCTGGGCCTCAGTGAAGGTCTGAGGAGGTTTTGAAACTTCTTTGTTATTGGTTGGTTAATTTTGGGTGACTTTTAAACCTAAGGCATGTAACTATAAGAACTGTAGAAGAAATGTTGGAAAAAGACATTGGCCTAGGCAAAGAATTTATGAAGAAGACCCCAAAGGCAATCACAGCAACAACAGAAATAAATAAATGGGACCTGATTAAATTAAAAAGCTTCTGTACAGCCAAGGAAACTATCACAAGAGCAAACAGAGAACCTACAGAATGGGAGAAAATATTCTCATGTTACACATCTGATAAAGCATTGTTGATAGCTAGAATCTATATAGAACTCAGGAAAATCAGCAAGAAAAAATCAAACAACCCTATCAAAAAGTGGGCAAAGGACACGAACAGAAACTTTTCAGAAGAAGATAGACTAATGGCTAACAAACATGAAAAAATGCTCAACATCTCTAATCATCAGGGAAATGCAAATCAAAACCACAATGAGGTATCACTTATCTCCAGTGAGAATGGTCTTTATCAAAAAGTCCCAAAACGATAAATGTTGGCTTGGTTGCAGAGAGATAGGAACACTCTTACACTGCTGGTGGGACTGCAAACTAGTACAACCTCTATGGAAAGCAATATGGAGATACCTCAAAGTGATACAAGTAGAACTACCATTTGACCCAGCAATCCCATCACTGGACATCTGCCTAAAAGAACAAAAGACATTCTATAAAAACACATCTACACTAGAATGTTTATAGCAGCACAATTCACAATTGGAAAGATGTGGAAACAACCCAAGAGCCCATCAATACACTAGTGGATTAATAAAATGTGGTGTATGTATACCATGGAGTTCTATTCAGCCACAGAAAACAATGGTGATCTAGCACCTCTTGTATTATCCTGGATAGAGCTGGAACCCATTCTACTAAGTGAAGTATCCCCAGAATGGAAAAACAAGCACCACATGTACTCACCATCAAGTTGGTTTTAACTGATCAACACTTAAGTGCACATATAGTAATAGCATTCATCAGGTGTTGGGCAGGTGGGAGGGGGGAGAAGGGGCAGGGTATATACACATTTAATGGGTGCGGTGCGCACTGTCTGGGGGATGGACACGCTTGAAGCTCTGACTCAGGTGGGGCAAGGGCAATATACGGAACCTAAACATCTGTACTGCCATAATATGGTGAAAGAAAAAAAAATTTTGGATGACTAGGTCAGGTCATGATGTTCCTATGCATCTTTTACATAGCGTCGTTACTTGTGTGTGTACTTATCTCTCCAGGAATTAATTTTGGGAAAGGGACGGTTGCGATCTTTCTTCTAGAGTTGAACTACAAACTAAATTCTTCCTATAATTCTTAATAGCTGGCCTAAGTGCAGAGCTAAGCAGAAGCTTTTATCTTAAAGGATATTACTGCAGTGAGTCAGAAGCAAAATGGAGCTAGTCATGCTAAGCCTCCCTTCCACTGTTACATTATCCCAGAAGCTGCAGATAAAATTGGTTTCAAGTTACAACAAGCAGTTTCAGCAGTCAGGCTTGCAGAGAATTACATTCTTGGAGCAGTGTTTTGTATGCTGAGTGCATTTTCACTTTGGCTTCTCAACTCTGTTTTAGTAGAGTATGACAAGAATGACCTAATTTGATCAACATTCACAAGAGTTTCAGTTTTACAAGATAAAAATAGTTACATAGATGGATGGTGGTGATAGTTGCACAACATTATGAATATATTTAATACCACTGAACTATACACTTAAAATGTTTAAGATGGTAAATTATATGTTATGTGTATTTTACCACAATAAAAAAATTGGAGGAAAAAATGAAAAAAAAATGCCATCATTAACTCAAATATTTTTGCCTCTAGGAAGAGCTTGTCCTGAACAGTGTCAGTTAACTACTTAAGGAAGGGAATTCTTTTAGAGATTAAAAATGCCACTAAAATCCAGATACTGCCTTCCTTAGACTCAACTCTTTGAATACTAACTTCTTTAAACATTTATTATTTGAAAATTTTATTCTAAAATTCAACATATTTTCTTAGAATTTATTTTTACACTTTAATTCTGTGCCTACATTACCTAAACATACTATATACCCAACATATTTATAGGTTCTTCTGAGTTGGATACTGCTTTTTGTGGGGAAAAATGTTTTTATTTAGTTTACTTAGAATACAAAGATCTGAAGTGGATTCCTTCTGCCTGGCCTTCCTATCACTAAATGCAAGTAAATTGTATTTAAGACATGCTCATTTTTTAACACCCAGAATATGGTCATTTTTCCCAGTGAAAGGAACCAGGGTTCCTTGGAGAAATGTCTGATTCTAGGTTTAGGGCAGGAACTGTACAAGATGAGCCTGGAACTTTTTGTCCTAACAGGAGGTTAGGAGGCTATCTTTATTTACTAGATTTATGTCAAAAGGGATTAGGAGCTGTGTTGGGGGTCCCCAGGACCACTCCCAGGTTTCACGCTTTACGAGAAT